>VYZP01021965.1:45125-82334 GCA_013400635.1 Hypocryptadius cinnamomeus
TCCGTGACGGGACCCGGGCCCTGGCGGCAGCAGCTCGGGGGTCTTGGCCCTCGCTTCGCCCCCTCGTCTGGTCACTGCCCGCCAGCCCAGCGCTGTGGGAAAGCCGTGTGCCCTTGGTGACCCCTCGCTGAGGGGAAGCCTTGTCTCTCGGTGTCCCCCGGGTGCTGTCATGGGAGAGAGGGAGGCAGCGCGGCGTTCTGGGGCGGTCTCAGCCTCTCCCGCTGACAGCCGGGCTGGCTGGGGCTGTTAAATATGGAAAAACGATGTGGTGCTGCTGTTCCCCCCCTGCTTTGCCTGGAGATTACCTGCCTATGTGAAGTCTTGCCCCACTGAAGGGCAGGAGGCGAAGGGGTTTAGCTGTAAATTAGCCGTCCTGGACAGCGTGGAAACCTCGTGTCCACACAAATACTGTGTGTTTCTGCACCTTGTAAAGCAAAAGGCGCCCTGGTTCAAGAATTTGCTCTTACAACCCCGCTTGGTACCTGGGCAGCAAATGGGTGCACCCTGCTGTGTGCTGTCCCACCGGAGCACATCATCCATTGGTAACACTTGGGAGATAGAATGAAAAACAGATGCAGAGTTTTGCTGTTATGTTTAGAAGCAGAAGCTTAAGGAACCCCAGCGAACAGTGGAAGAGTGGTGAATGTGTCTGAATGGCTGGGTGGGCATGGCCGGAATCATCAATCCCACAGCGATGAGGGAATCCGAGCCCACCTCCAGCCAACCCCAGACATGCTGCAAACCAAAATGCTTTGATTCCTCTGGACACGTACTGCAATTAATGCTGTTCTTGGCCTTGTGGTGTTTTACAGTGGCCCAAGCCCAAGCATCTCCCAGGAGGTGTGTGCGGTGGGTGATCTGCCGGCTTTTCCACGGGTGACCAAGGAGTCATTTCCTGCTCCGTCACCTGCCTGCTTGAAGCTCCTGACAGCTGCATCTTCCTGCATTCCTCCATCCCTCTGGGGCGCTGCAAAACACCGGCCTGGTGCTTCCCAGCTGACTCAGTTAATTACTGAAATTAGCAAAACTTGTCCTCAGCCCTTGGCTTTTAAATAAATAGCCAATGAGATAAATCTAGGTTTTCACAGAACCCCTGTGGTTCCCATGAAATGTAGCCTCCTTTTGAGAGTTCCTTCTGTGAGGAACTTGCCAAGAGCCAGGTAGGCCTTTGGAACACTTCTTGTTGGCTACAGGTTCATAGACACATCCACGTTAATCAATAGTGACCTGGGGAAAAGGAATGTGCTTACAGATGGGGTGAACTCATGGGCATTATTTCAACCTTTGGCCATGCATTGTCCAGCTCATGATGAAAATGATGTAAAGAAAATAACTCTGTTATGATGATGGTTGTTTGAATATTTAAAGAATTGTTGCCTGTTTGCATCCCTTTGTGTGTTTGAAATAATTCTTTACAGAAACTGCAAATGTTGCATTGTAGTTGGGAATTGTGGTGTATAAAACTGTGCTATTGGTATTTTTTGAATTTCAGTTAAACTCAGGCATGGCTAGTTGTGCATTGATCTTTTCCTTGTATGCAATTTCTCACATTGAAAAATTGTATCAGATTAGTTTTGTAGTCAGCCAAGAGACCATGCTTGGATGTGCAGACTGAATATTTGCTTATTTGATGAATTTCATTAGGTACAATATGTTTGTGTGCAGACTGATTTTGAGAGTATGATACAGAGGAAAAAAAAAAATCAAAATCCCACAATCCCAAAATCTCCCTTTTTCCTGCATGAATTAGATCCTCTATAAAAGTAATTAATTCTCTTACGAGTTTATGCGACCATTCAGACATTGCCTCCCTTTCATTCTTTGCAAGTGCAAATGAGCTAGATAGGGAAATGAATAAACATGGCAAATTGCTTATGAAACAAAACATTACCCAGAATTAGAGAGAGCTGGGAGGCTTCAGTAACTCCAGCAATTAGCCTGTAGAGGACACAGTTAATAGGCACATTCTGTCACAGTCAGGTGATACTTGTTCCAGATGTTTGTTTGCCCTTTAATATATCTTTTTTTTTTTCCCAGCAAGAATCAAAACCCAGCACTTGTTATAATTATCATGGAGTGATTGGTTTTCTCATCTACCCATCTTTCTGGTGTTTGAGGCATTTTAACTGACCCACATGGTGACGTTGTGGCATGAATGGTGGAAGCCACTTCATGACTATTTTAGTCTCTGACAAGCCAGAAGGAAGGAAGAGGAGATGAACACTCACAGTGTGGGTGTTTGTGTGTGCCTGGTTATCTGAGTGTGGGAGTAGGTGTGACAGAGCAGGAGATATATTAACATGCTTGATTATATTTTCATTCCACTCATTTTCCCGCTTTATTCAGGACTGTGTTAGAAAGAGCTGCCTGAAAAACCTAGATAATGCAAAAATTATTTTGTAAGAGTGAAGAATACACAAAGAAAGGTCTTGTTGGAGAGTATCCACAAAGCCGTGAACAGCTCTAGCAATAATCACAGACTCCTCATGAAGGGAAAGGAAGTAGGAGAACATCTTCTTACAGTAGCTGGTAATATCCTGGCTCTGCTGGTTAATTTAGAAATGACTGCTCTGGTCAGGTCACTGAATTTAGATGGATAGTTTCTACATGCAATAATTATATTTTAACTAATTTCAGTGCACATGTTGAAAACAGGGCTATCAGAGCTTGAACCTGCCAGAAGAGTTTTGGAAAGTGTGGAATCGATTCCAACTTTCCACAACGGGAAGGACACACAATATGTGAATAACCTTTTTTTTTTTGGTGGAAGATATAAGATAAGAAATGGTCTCAGTAACAGCTTCTTGTGCCAAGAAGGTTTCTGTTTTCCAAGAATCCAAGCTGTAGCTGGGAAGGAAGTGAGAAACTTGATGAGTTATTTGCTGTCTTCTTCCTGCGTGAAGGGAGCTGAGACACAGCTCTTCATCATGAGTCAGGCACCAGGAGTTTGCCAACTAAGCCTTTCTGTTCTTAATAGCCTGGCAGTTTAGAGAGTGAAGAGCTATTTCTGCTACTGGAAGAGGACTTGGGGAAGTGTTTATGAGTGCTGCTAACAGCTAATTTACAAATTGTAGTTCTTATTTGAGATTGTTGTGCTTTAACATCCATTCAAACATCTTTCTTAGCCAGTACTAAACACAAGGGGCAAAACCCCAATGTCTCAGCTGCAGCTGAGTTCAGTGGAAGAGCCATGAGCCAGGATGTGTGTGGGTGAACAGTATGCAAATCCTGACTTTTCTGCATGGGAGGGGGGATTTGTCCGTTTACCTCATCCTTTATCTGCAAAGAATTTCAGCTATCTCAATGGCTCTGACAGATATTAGGAAGCAGTTGGCTGAGAGCAATATTTACCCCTGAAAGCAGATATTACAGGCTCTGGAGTTCCACAAAAGCCCTCAGAATATAAGGCCTTTTGTTTTCCCAGATACCCAGAAATCCTCATTCTGGAGTTGTTTAAGGAGTCAGGACAGGGAGGCATGAGAGACAATTCCTTTCTTTCCCTAGTTCCTGGCCTTTTACCAGCGAGTTCCTTTATCAGCACTGTGCCAGAACTGCAGCCCTGAGTGCAGCATGAATTCTCCCTGGCCTCCCAATCAGCACGAGAAGGCAATGAATGGGTGCTGGTGACACTTGCTGTCATGGACAGTCTTTTATTGCTTTTATTCTATTACCAGTAATTGAAAGGTCAGCCAAATTTTTCTTAGACAATTAAGTGACATTTACAGAGAGGAGATTGAGAGGAGCCAGAGATGCTTTTCTAAGTGATGTTGCCCAGCTAGTCTGATATGTCACTACAGCCAGTGTGTAAAGCACCAGGATGGATGTTTTTAAGGGTTGTACTGTATTTACATTGAGAAAAGCAAATTCTGAGGTACTTGCCCAGTAATCTGAGGGCTTTATCCGAGCAGGTGTTAGTTCACACAGCCCAGTTCAACAAAGCACAATTGCCTTGAAGGCCAAAAGACCAATGTGAGTCCAAGGTTGTGTCTGGAAAATGGAAAATCACAAATGAGAGTAGGGGAGCCCATGTAGAAATCTGAGGAATGGGGAAGGACGGAGTAGGTTGCACGAGGCTGATGACAGAGAACCAAACCATCAAGGCTCGTGCACTGAGTCATGGGCTCACACAACTGCCACACATCCCAGCCTTACCTTCCGAGGGTGAGACAGGTGTGTCCCATCCCTGCCTCAGGAGGCTGGGCAGAGGGAAAGGTGATGCAAGCTGCAGAGGGTCCTTTCTGCAGAGCCAGGACCTTCTCTGTCACCTCATGAGGTGGCAGCACCAAGCTGGCCCACAGGTTGAATGTCTCCAGTGTGCCAGTTCTGTGCACAAGGATTGCATCCCAGCACGTGATGATGGACCATTGTGTTGTTTCATGAGCTGGTAAAGAAAGCACTTGAGTGACCTGTTGTTTACTTAAATATTTATATAGTGATTCAGAGTGCAGGATCTGTTACAGCTCGTTCCTGCATATAAAAGTGATCTAAATCCAGCACTCAGCTGGGCAGCAGAGGAGTGCTCCAGGGTGGTTTTGGATGTTTACAGCTGCTATAGGTGTTGCAAGGAGTGTGAGTAGAGAAAAATAATGGATGTGGTTAGAACATCTCTTCATCCTGCTGTCCCCTGGGGACAGAAAGATTTATTGGGGTTGTGGCTCCTGCACAATTAGAGTGGCCCTCTGGAAGTGCTCATCTGGAGGAAGAGCTTCCTACAATTGTCTCGTGTACCCCTCTGCATTTCAGTGCCTTCAAAGCAAGGTGGTTAGGAATATTCCTATAAATATCTGACATGAAGAGAGGATACAAATTTCTGTTGTTGAATCAACTCTTAAACAGCAGCTGCATTATTCATGTGTGGATCGTGGTTTGGTGTTCCAGCTCAGGGGAATGAAGCCAGAAAAGGAAAGGGGAATTAACAGACTCGTTTGGGTTCTTAGTTATGTGCTGCTTTAGCTGGTTCCTTGTATGGGCTGTAATTTGAGGGTTTGAGGTCTTTGTGACGTGCATTTTTGAAAAAAATTTAAATTGAAAAAATTTGAACTTGTGATGAACCTGAATCTCATACCAGAAAACCTCACACTGAAGGGAACTGCATGCCTGGATCTGAACTCACCTTTTGGCAGAGCATTCCTGTTAACAGGAATGTGAGCCTTGTGGTGCCACTTCAGCCTTACGAGTTCACACCGAGCAATGACGTGGATCACAACTCTGAGAAAACACAGGTGGCATATCCAGAATCTTTGTAGAGATAGTTCCAAGTGAGATATTTTCTGGAAGCATGTGGGTAAAGCCATCACCCTTGTGACATGGTTCAGCAGCACAGCAATTGCAGATGCAGAGGTGCTCCACATGAAGCCTTTTTTTCCACAATCTGGGCTGTTGTTGTTGCCCAGGCTTAGGAAAGGTATTACCTCAGCAGAAAATGGAGATAATGGAATGCTTTATGCCAAAAGGGAATGTAGAGAAAGAGCTACAATGGATGGAAAGTGGAGTCAGCAGCCTGAGATAACATGAGTGATGGGCAGGACAGGGAGCAGCCTAGGATCACAGTGGAACTTTGCTGATGGGAATGTGTGCTTTTACTTGGAGCAGGGTCATTCAGCTTTTGCTGCTATTTCAGCATGATTTGAGATGTAGAAACAGTGTGCTTCTGTCCTTATGATCTGTGTGTTGTCAGGTGCTCCAGCCTGATGTCAGATTGTGGGATATTAAGAGAGAAGGGGTGAGGTTAGGGAAGTTGTACAAATGCATTCACATACTGGACCTCACATCAAACCCACTTGCCATGGTAACTCTTGTGGGAGCCACCAGTGGTCATCTGGCTGTGAAAAGCCCGAGAGATAAGAAGACACCATTAATACTGTTCATTTTTAGACATACACGCAATGAAGCAGCTATTTTTACAGTTTCTTTTTCTGAAATATGAAATATTAGGCATTGTCAGAGTCAGGATATGGGGCTAGATGGACTTTTAACTGCCTGCTGCTGTGATTCTTATCTTCCTCTACAGGATGAATTAGAATTCTTTGGATCAATGAATGTACACAGGCTTTTCTTGTATCAGAATAACATTACACATCCTCTTGTCATTATAGCACACCAGAAGATTATTTTCAATGATAATGACAAGACCATGTCAATCACAGCACTTTTGTAGTAGGAATTTGCTTCTTATTACATCTTTCATGTGGGAAATGTTCCTCTTTCTTCATCACGAATTACTACTCAGAAGTTGGGAGCAAAAATGTTCCAAATTAAAAAAAAAAAAAGTCTCACTTGTGCTGCTACCAATGCTCTAAGTTATGCAGGCATTAACTTCTGCTGTGCCTCCATGATTATAAAAATGGCATAGGCAGAGCCTACATTTTGTTCTGCTTAAATATCTGTAGAGATCACAGCTTTTCTCTGATTGACACTATTGTTGGAAAACATTAGTATGCACTACCTGTATTTTCCTGTGTTCAAAGGACACAATCACAGAGCTCTTCATTTATTTTCCTAAGAGCTCAGTAAGTGCTGCACTGTTGCCATTCTGTAAAGAAAGTATTTTCATGTAGAGGCATTATCATTAACAGATTCTTTTCAAATTCCAGGAAGAGTGTGATAATATTATTTGGCATAATGTAGTCTGAGCACTTACAAAATTTGATTGTTTTAAGGCCTTTAATTTCCCACCACACTTCATTTTTTAAACTTAATTAGGTTCACTGGAAATTTCTTCTGTTTGTACAAGTTCTTCCAGGCCCAATGTTCCAACCTGGGCCCCATGTATAACTCATGGGGACCCTGACTGTTGGTGTCCACAGGATCTGAAAAACTGAGGAATGGATAAGACAGGAGATGCCAACTGTAAAGCAGCTGCACCAGGAAGTTTATTACTGAGAGCTAAGGTTTAGTTCAAATGCTGAGGGAGCAACTGACTTGAGGAGACTGAAGTGAGGCAATCTGGATCCTCTTAGTGTCTCTGGAGAAAAAAGGAGGATTTTTAGATAAGTTTGAGACACTGATTGATTTAGAAATCAATCTCGCTCTAAAATTTTTAGGAAGTTAATTCGCATTTTCTACTTTGAGGGATAAAAGTCTGCCTGAAAGTCAGTAGGATTTTGGTGCTGAGTTGGACAGATGCTTTAGAAATGGTGCTGGTTATCACCTCCATCATGTTTTCATTATCTTTTAGTCATTCTGTATATTTTGCTAGGGACTGTTTGTCCTTCAAATGAAGAACCTATTTAAAATTAATGATAATTGATTAGTTGCTTCTAAGTCTTCAGTTGTCATACTTGGCTGATGTGTAAAACTTCCCAAGAAAAATGGTGTCATAACTGCAACATTGTGCACCTTGACATTAAGCATGTATTTCACTCATGGCCAATTTAAAAATCAAAATAGAAACTTTGTAATAATCTCTCTTTACAGTTTGGGTTATGAGAAGCTGAGAATTCCCTTAGGCTTGATTGATAAAACATGGCATTTATCCTATTCCTAGGATGATGTTCAGCAAACTTTATGACGGAGGGAAACAGCTGGTAAAGTGGGTTCATGGAAAGGTGAAGGTAATATAGACATAAAAAACAAGAGGATAATGATTTTAAAAGGGATAATAGTTGTAATAACACCATTAACCTTTTGCTTCAAATTATTGAATGTGTGGTCTCTTCAGCAGGCTAATCAAAGGTTTGCATTAACCACGATGCAAGAGGAAGTGGCAATATACAACCTGAGGTGATTTTTTTCCCTCTTCCAATTATTCACTATCAAACCCTTCCTTAAAAAAAAAAAAAAAAAGGAAAAAACGACCCTTTGACCGTTGAAGACCCCTTCTGATTTTGAATTGAAACTGACTTGCTTTCAGAAGGAACAAACTTCAGCTTCCCTCCTGCTTTGGAAGGGGTGGATTTTGCTAGGGAAAAAAAAGAAAGAAAAAGAAATATGAGTAGTTATAGATACAAAGAAATTAGAGCCAGAGTTGTAAACTTTGGTAGCCAAGTGTTACAGGCAGACTGTTGGTAATAATGAGCCCTGAGCTGTTGGGGGGATCACAGGGAGGGATCAGCAGCAGAAGCCCCCTTGAAGCAGACACATCTCTTCCTCAGCATCATAGGGAGGTCCCTGCAGAGCTCTGAGCTCACCATGTCTGGGCCACTTCTGCTGTCTAAAGAGCAAATTCAGCCTGGAACAGAGCAGAACTGCTATTTTATTTCCCTGTTCCATGCACATGTCGTTGACTACCAGAGGCAGAACTGTGCTTTGATAGTTTACTCATGTGCAAAGAGGCAAATGCATGTATGGTGGAAAATTGCCCCAGATGATGGAAAAGCTCATGGTGACTTGATGGAATTAGTCAAGAATTTGTCTGGTTGGACAAATGTGCTCCATCGTACGATTTCACCAGTGGTGGTCCTCACTGTTCACTTAAGGCATCTGAACAGGTTGCCCAGAAAAGCTGTGGCTGCCTCATCCCTGGAAGTGCCCAAGGCCGGGTTGGACAGGGCTTGGAGCACCCTGGGATAGTGGAAGGTGTCCCTCCCCATGGCAGGGAGTTGGAGCAAGACGATCCCTAAGGCCCCTTGAACCCAAACCGTTCTGTGATTCAGTGGAGAGAGAACCCCCAGTGAGGGACACCCAACACAAGATTGCCTGAGTGGCCCAGGACGTGTTGTGTCAATCTAATATGAAAGGAGGAAGTGTAAAAGGAAGTTTGCACCCTTCCTGGCTGACAAAACTCCATAGCATTAACAGCCCTGTTCTGTGCAATCAGAAATGGTGAAAGACTTCAGGAGCAACGTGCCCTGAATTTGAATTAACCAGATTGAATTTAAAATCAACAAGCTGAAAGAGTTTGAGATAAGAAGTCAGAACATTCAGAGGAAATGAGAACTGTTCTGGGAACTAAAGGTGAGAGGAACACTAAGTCACATAAAAAGTATTCAGCAAGAACAGAGATACCTTTTCTTTTTCTGGACACCTTTTCTTAGAAGCTGTGTATAATCAGTAACCTTTCCCAGGCACTTTCCCAGGCTGTTTTTAGTAGCTGAATCCTTTGTTTCAAAACCACTCATTGATTCAGTGCCCTAAGTGAGAAGTAATTAAGGTGGACAGAAATCTTGCCTTCTGTATGGATGTATGATGTGTAGGAGGTAGAGGCAGAGAGAGGCTGAATGAATTTTTCAAGATATCTCTCACAACATGTGAGGCTGTAGAGTATCATGAAATACACGTGTGGAGACATGCAGCTCTCAATCAAGTTTCTGTCTACTGATCTCTTTATTTCCATACACACACGTGCTGATGTACATACAAGTGAGTTCCTGGAACATAATGAACTCTTTAGGCAGTACTTTGTCAGAATATCATTTAAAGAGTTACATCCTTTTAATGCACAGTAGTTTAAGCAAACTCCAAGGTTCTTACTCAGCAATAAACCCATTAAATCATCTTAAATACCATGTCATAATGACAATTTGATGCCACCAGATGTGGCACTAGGGATTTTTTTTTCTTTAAATGCTTTCCTGGAGATACAGCTTCCTGAATTTTAAATTCTCTAGCCTGTTTGCACAGCTGTTAGATCCCAGAGCTCTGCCATCTTTTTGCCTTGCATCAGTTATTCACTAAATCATGTGTGGCATGACTACAAACTCACTGCATCGAAAACGTTTAGGCTCATAACCACTTCACCCTCGTAAAGGCTGAATGGGAGAGGGTTTGGACATTAAATTCTGAGAGCAGTATCCACTCCAGCTGTGGAGCTCCCTTATGGGAAGATTTCAGAGCAAGAGTCACAAGAATACCCTTCACACACCACTTTTCACTAGCAACTTATCCTCTTAGATCTGTGGAAAATAAGAGATGCCTGGCCACCTTCCTGTATTTTCTCACCTTGTTAGCCAAAAGGCAACCACATTGGTAGTCCATCACCACTTCTACCTGAGGAAGGCTGGGGGAAGTGGACACTTTAGCAGGATACAATGGAATCCAAAAAACCCTCTCACAAATAAATGTTAGTTCATACCATGTATATTTAAATAGTGGAATAAGTCATGGAAGGCTGTGGGAAAATTCTGAGGCAAACAACAGAAATATGTTAAATGAGGAGCAAAGGGAGGGGAGGGAAGATGATCTCCTGACCACAAAACATGGCTGTCCAGAAGCAGCTCCTTATCCAAGAAGTCCCTAATTCTGACTGAGAGAAAGCAGGAGACCATCTCAGGAGCTGGCTGTGGATTTACCTGCCAGCAGCACTGGAGCCATCAGAGATGGGTCACTGGGTCTTTATTCCAACCTGTATGGGGGGGACCATGTTGATTTTTGTCTGTTTGGAGTTTGTGTGGGTGAGTGCTGCAGGATCTGAGATGGCCTTGCCCCTGTGGGACCTTGTGTTTGACATGCATTTTCCCCTAAAAAAGGCAGTGGGAGTGTCCCACTGAGATGCATTGAGAGTGTTGGCAAGGATTTGAAGTGAGGTTGTGAATTTTGCACAATTAGATCATACTAATAAGTGTGATCATGTCTGAGGAGCAAGTGTTGGTGGTGGGATTTGGAGCTGCTCTTGTGTGGCTCAAAATCAGGATCTGTGACCCCAGGGGATTGTTGGGCATTCTCTGAGGGTCAGGAAGATGGCACAAGACACTGACAGTCTAGAGGTCACAAACCTCCTCAGCCAGAGTGTGATTAGCTGTCATTGCCATCCTGATCTCTTACCAGTGCTGAAGGATTATTAAATACTGATTTAGTGTGAATTAAAAATACTCCTGAAAAGGCTGATTCAGAAAGATTGCCCTTGTGTTGCATGGAATCTTGGTTTGATTTGCTGTTCAGCTTCCTGGCTGGCACATGGGTGTTTGAACAGCTCAGTATTGAAGAGGGCATTCAATCCTCTCTAGATTACCCTCCACTGAAGTGTAATATTTGATAACATCAGTAAATACAAACCAGAAACAAAATGACAACAGCATTTGAGCATCTTGTGATAGCAAATGAGGTGGAGAAGTTAAATGGATATAGAAGAGGATCCTCAGAGATTGGATCTCGGTGTGATGCTGGTAGGAGCCCAGTTGTTACTGTGCTGATATTAACATGTGGAGCTCTAAATCTTTTTGGGTTGTGGCTGAACAGAAAGGTTTACTCATAGCTGCCTTTTCTCTTGCTCAGATTGTATAGGCTGTCCTCCTCTCCTACCAGCAAACAAATAAAAACTGTGCCAGCTATAGCAGCAGTTTACATGGAAAAGCAATGAAGCAATTTCAGGAAAGTATTAGATGTAATTTTGGCTTTTTTTTGCTGTCACTTAGCATCTAGAAAGAGGAGATGCACTGATGTGCAGAGCTGGGCATGTATTATGCAAACTCCTATCACAATGCCATTGACTGCTCATGGACCCCCATATCTCTCTGTTTCCATCTGTTGTTTTAAGACTAAGTTGTTTGGAGGATGTCCAAATTCCTTTCCCTTTTCCAACGTTGGTGAAATACCTGCCTGCCTTAGGCTCCCTACAGAGAAAGAGGGAGACTTCTCCAAAGAATGTGATGTGCCAGGGGTGCTCCTTTCTCCCTTCTCCCACTTTCCTCCTTCCATCCTCTTCCTGACTGCACAGGGATTTTAGAAAGTGCTGAAACACATCACCCCAGCCAAGCACAAGAAGGGATTGGGTGGGTTTGGGCAATGCTGTGCCTTTAGCTGGCCCTGGGTCAGGATTAAGATGTCACAGGCTGTAAGGAGTAGGAGTGTGGGATCCACCAGTTGCCTGTGGCCCGTGAGTGGGCAGCAGCAGGAGCTGCTCTGTCTCAGTCTAGGCAGTAGCTTGTGCCTGATGCAGTATTTCAAGAGATAACAAGGGAATGTTGAGCTTATCCAAGAAAACAGAAATGACACAGAAGATAAATAAGCAAGGCATATAAAGCATAAATGCAATCCTATTAAAATTAAGCATGTTTTAATTTCTGAAAAGATTGATATTTTGGTGTTAGATTTACTGAACAAGAAAAGATTACAGGCATCATTAAAATAAAATGTTTTCAAGGGCCCTTTTAAAAAATTGTAGCTATGTTTGCAATTGCCATGTGCAAAATATAAAAATCAGAGAAAGGAAAAAACCCCCAGCAAGCAGTGGAAATAGCCCATTTTGTGAATTATAGGAAGAAATATACCATCTGTGATTTAGTGCAGTTCCCAAGATCCCATCTGTGATCGAAGCACAGTCCTTGGTGAAGGCTGAATCCCTGAGCTGTTCCATATAATAAAATACTTCTTTTGGAAGGTGCTTGGGCTGATGGGTTTGTTTTTTCTGGAATATGGCTCTTCTAGATGAGACATAAAACCCTAGAGGCCTAATTTTGCCTCCAGTGGCTGACTACAGCTGACGTCAGGAGCAAAAGGAGGTCAAAGATCTAACAGCGTTTCCTTCAGAATTTCTATACTGCTTTTTATCAGGTCGGGTTGTTGGGTCTAAGAGGTCCAGACAGAGATTTCATAATCTCTAGAGTCAGACATTGTGGTCTCTTTGCACCAGGAGGGCTCACCCTGCAGCTGCACCACAGAAGCGCCAGCTATTTCCTTTTGTTACTGCTGTTCATTCCTCAGCAGAGGAGTGAGAGAGATCCCTCAAACTCCCTCGAGCCAGGCTCCTCATGCAGCTGCACCTCTGCCATCTTCTGATGATCATGTGTTGTCACTGTGATCTTAGTCTTTGTCCAAAGGTGGCCTCAGGTGTATCAGGTATTTATACAAACACAACGTATTTAATTCCAATCCTCTATTAATTGCACACAGGTACAGACTGGCTCAGTTTCAGTTACCACTGAAATTTATATTTGAATAATGCATGCATTCACCTGTTTAATAAATGTTTACATTTTCTCCTCTATATAATTACATGCTGATTATACAATTACAGAAAATACTTACATATTTTGCACAATTATGCTATTACTGAAATAATGCCTGCAATAGGGCTGTGTGTGTGTGCAAGCACATTTGGAAAATACCACCAAGGCTGGTTTTGGAGTCATCCAGAGCTCGTGCAGCTCCGTGTGCTGCTGGAGCAGACTGCTACACCACAGGAGTGAGTGTGGGATTGCTGCTATCACCTCTGGCTGAGTCTAGCTCTGTTAAAAATATGTTCAGCTTTATTATAAAACACCTGTGATTTAAGGATGCTCATCCAACCTGATTTTGTGGTCCTGGTGACCCCGGTTCTGAGACACAGTGTGAGGTGCACACAGGCTGGGGGTGCACTCATGAGCCACTGCCCCCTTTTGCTGTGGCAGTCTGACCACCAAGCCCCAGTCTGTGCTTTCCCCTGCTGGGCTTAGAACTTGCCTTTTTTTCACTGTGCCTGCATTTCCTTGGAGCACTTCAGGCATCTTGTGTGTGAGGGATGGGGCAGATTTGAGTCATGACATCGTGTTGGTGAATACAACTGCACTTAGCTCTGGTATTGCCCTCTGCTCTGAGTGTTCTCATGCTTGGGGGTTGCCAGTCACTGGCTTAATACAGACAAATAAACAAACAAGTAGCAGCCTTTGATAGCATCAGCATCTGTGTTTGTACTGATGGGGGGTGAAATGATTCACCCAAGCTAACACAACCAGCAGCATCAGAGCTGGAAGCAGGATGCCTGCCTCCCACCTGCCTTTCCTGGGATCAGCCAGCTGCCTGCACAGCACCATGGGGAGAAAAAAAGTCCTGTTCAAAGCATAAATACACCCTGGCTTTGTCTCTCCCATGCTGTACAGGTCTTGCAGCCAAAGGGTTAAAAATAGATGAGTGCTTTCAGCATGCTCTGTGGAGTGCCCGAAGTCTGAACATGAATGACCAAATTGCTTTTTACTTTTTAAATTAAGGCCTCTGTCTGTACGCATGCAGCTTGCACTGCTGTTCCATTAAATAAGAGAATTTGTTCCCACTCTTATTTTTAATAGGGTATGACCCTGCCGTTCCATCTCACAACTTTACTGACATGAGATCTTATTAAAAGCAATCCTCCCCCTCTCCTCCTTGAAGTCTGAGCTTCTGATAGTTTCATACACATTGTGTTTATTTTACATACACAGCTCTGCAGCTGCTGCTTCCTTCTTCTCCGATAAATGACAGCATAACTGTTGCATCCACTATAAAAGTAAATAAAATTAAATGGGGAAGAACAATACATCTCTGGCAGAGAATAATAACTCTTTTAAGGCACGTATCTAAACTGTACAGCCTGATCTTAATTGTAAGGATAATTCTTTGTTATTTCAAGCAACTTGGAACGCGACAGCAAGCGCACGCTCTTGGCAGTACATCCCGAGAGATTTCTGTGGGAACAATGGGGGGGATTCTCCTGAACTGAAAGGAGACTGAAGCATCTTTATTAGGTTAGTAGGGCTTATAGTCTGGTGAGAAAGAGTGGAGGAGAATGCTGTGATCTGTTGTTGTTTGGCTGGTTGATTGGTTGGCTTGGAGGGTTTTTAAGCCAGGGCTGTGGAGGATGAGGCCCTGTGTGGGTGTTGGATGGGGGTGATGAGCATTCAGTGTCAGCAAGAGCCAAGAGGACCTGGACCAGCCAACCTCCAGCTCTGTGGCATGCTCCTAAGGAGGGATCAAGAATGGGAATCTTCCCCTGTCCCTGTTGATTATCCAGGCTGGTTCTATGCTGGTCTGGTGCTGCTGCTGCTGTCTGACCCCATTAGACTCCAGGCCAGTGCCCTTCTGTTGTCCTCTCTCTCTGTTTCATTGTCTCTGCCATTGCTGGTGAAGCCAGCCAGCAGCAGTGTGTTGGTAGTTACTGGTGCTGTTTAGCCATGGCGGTGGGGCTGAGGTACAACTTCAAGATGTCTATTCAGTCCTTAGACAAAAATCCTATTGAATGTGCCTGGAATTTGTCTGCAGAGATGGAAACTGATGTCAAAGCAGGCCAAAGCAAGAGAGAGAATAATGTGACTTCAGCTGAGTAGGGAAAGACAATATTTGTGGTAGCATGGGGAATTTGAACTGGTTTTGAGAATCATCCAGTTCCTTTTGGAATAAGGGAAACTATGCAGATGTGTCATCAGCTTTTCCAGCAGCTTGGTTAGTTCAGGAACCACATAGCTGAGACTTTGGGGAAAAGCAAGTTGCTTTTCTGACTGGTTTTGGGGAAAAAAAGAGGATCTGGTAGAGTGACCGGAAGGAGGAAGAAATACTTCCAAGCAATGAAACACTGCCCTTGGTGAGGAGATAGTAAAAGATGAGAGGACAAAAAAAAATAATCCAGGTGATGACTTCAAACGTGTAGAAATCTTTAATTTGAAAGAGAGGGATAAAGCTACAAAAGGTGGGAAGTGCATTGTCTGTTTTGAAAGTAGCTAAGAAAGACCTTGGGAAAGATCAGGCTGGGCAGAGTGCTGCTCCTCTAAGGAAGTAGCAACAGTTGACAGTTAAAAGGATGAAGGAATAATAGCTATGAAAGGAACAAAAAAGATTTCCAGAACAGGTGAAGTAGCACTAGTGGGAGATTTGCCCTGGATGTTCCCTGGGAGATGTCTGGAGGAGGTGAAGAGCAGCACTGGCTCCAGCCATGGTGCACTGTTTGTACCCTGCACTCAGATCACAAAGAGCCTTTCTGCCCTCTGGCTGTAGGGCCAGCGCTGCCACCTCTGCCTTTTCTGTCCTGCCACTACTGTGACACTGCAGCCTGCACTGGTGACTGCAGAGGGACTCAGTGCTGGGACAGTGGGCATTTACAGCTCCTCACATGTCTTGAGGGCAGCCTTAAGCCTTCTACACGTCGTGTAATGGGTGCCCCTTTACCCTTGCACTAAATGCAGCAGCGAGTTGTTTACTGTGGCCTCAGCCCACTTTCCTGCCCTGCTGGCCAAGCATAGCTTGGGCTGGGCACAGCCTGGAGGCCAGGTTTGGGAGAGGGTTGGGTGAAACCTCAGCTTCCAGGAGAGGAGGAGGATGCCCCAGACCATGCTCATGTACCTGCTCTGCAAGGCAGGCGAGGCTGGCTGTGGGTTGCTATTCCAGTGTAGCCACAGGGATAAATAAAAGGAGCCACGTTGACATGAATGCTGGCCCAGGTGTCAGCAGGGAAAGGGCAGCTCCTTGTCCTCAGCCAACCCAGGAGAGGCTGAGGTACCTGCATGTCTCGCTGTCACTGTTCCAAGGAGGAGCCCATTCTAGCAGGCTGGACCATTTTCTCTCTGCTCTGTTGCAGTGTGGCTGTGACACAGCATCACTCAGCTCCCCTTGAGCCAGCAAATTCCAGGCACAATCCAAGGGCAACATCTGACCCTATGAAATGATCCAAGAGGTGCCAGGTATGAGCACTATACCTGGTATGAGAGGCAGGAGGAATCCCTAAACCTGAAGCAGTGCCTTCATTTCCTAATGCTGCATTTGGTAAATGGCAACAAGGTCATTTTCGGGTCTGGTTTTGTCTTTCAATCAGGAGGAAGATTTGGAACTTTGAGAGTATCTGGCCAGGCCATTATCATACAGATGCTCCTTGCACATGCTCCAACTTGAGACAAAAAGAAAAGTTTGACATTGATATAAGCTAGAGCTCATCATTAAATAATTGCATCACCAGAAAGGAGCGATCCTTTGATGAAGCTGAGAATTTCTCTGGGAACTGATCAGATTTTTCTTAGTGGATTAACACTGAATTAGAACCAAGGAGGTGGTGAGGATGCTGAGCAAAATATCTTGTCCTGTGAATGAGGGCAGTAAATGAGGTCTGCATTTACTTGCATAAACTCCTAACCTTCCTTGCTGCAAAGTGCCATCTAGTGTTTGCAGCCCTGGCTGGCGGCCCTGGCCCAGCAAGGCAGCACCGTGACAGGCTGTGAACAGCTTAGAGAGACTGAAGGGAATGCAGACAAGCCACCAAACTGTAATTGATCCCAACCAGATGCTACTGGTCTTTAAGATATGATTATAATAACTTAGGTGAGTAAAGTTTCTTCATTGCGTGGTGGAACAGGGGATGTTCCAACTGGATTTAAAAATGAACCTGAATCTCAGAAAACAGAGCGGCAGTTCTGTCAGGAAAGCAGTTGTGGAATTCCATGCCCAAAATATATGCCCAGTGATGTGTCAGGTTTTCAGGTGCAACGAGCATTATTGATGTTTTTTGTGAGGGGAGTGGAATTGGGCACCGTGCACAGAGGGGCAAGACAGTCCCCTCCTCGCAAGGTTGCAAGGCACCTGAAAGAAGTGGGTGAATCCAGGGGCAGGAGAGCACCTAAATGATCATCATCCACTGTGTAGGTGCATGCAAATGAGCTAATTGTTAATGCAAATTGGTTATGCAAGGGCAAATGTACTTTGCAAGCCTAAAATCAGACCCAGCAATGACACAGTTTAACATCTAAAGTGCAAGATTTGGGGAGGCATGGTCCACTGAAATGTTTAGAAATTGAAAGTGTAGGCAAGGTAATAATGTGCACAAAAATAACTCTGTGTCCAGATTTGTATCTGGGGCATCTTTCTGTCCTGACTGGCTTGGAAATCTCTCTGCCACATCTGATCACCCCTGAAACCACCCTGAGCACAGACCTCAAACACAAAGGTGGTTATTATCATTTGTTGTTATCTGTAAAGTGCTGACAGCACTTTGAAGTGCCAGAGGATTCATGCCTTGGGTTTTGCTCTTGCAGTGGCCAGGAGCAGAGTGTAATTAGCCCAAACACCATCCATAGAGCTCACTGGTAGAGAACAGCCCTACTGACAGGGAGCAAATTAGGTCTCTGACCTAGCAAAGCATTTAACCGTGTGCCACATTTTTAGTACGTGTATCTCTGGATTAAGACCTAGATGATGTAACCTTTTGCTGCCTCTAATTTTTTTGATTGCAGTATGAAGCACAGCTCAGCTTGCTGGCTGAGAAATCCCTGTGTATGGTGTTAATCTGCTTTCTAAACTGACTCCTTGTGTCTGGACAAAATCCCAGGGTTTCCTCCTAAGCCAAAGGATCTTTCCCATCTACCTTCTTAGGTTTGCTGTAGGAGCCCCCATCCCTGTGTTCCACCACCCACAGCAGCTGGTTTTACACTGGTGCAGAAGTTGAATCTGAGCTTGAGGGACTCACCTCACTGTCAGAACTGCCATGACATTTATGAATTTCTCAGAAGACTCCTTGGCAATAAGGATTTTCTGAGGAGTTACATGTCCCTCAGAGGGAGTTGTGGGTTTCAGGTTTTGCCCTGGATCTTGTGGTGCCATGGTAGATGGATGTTCTTCCCTGAAGGACAGTCTGGGAACACGTCTACCTTTCTTCCCAAGCCATATTATAAGCTTGGTGGTTTTGGGGTGGGAAGGAGAGGAGGCTTAAGGAGGAGATTTGAACTGGAAATGGGCAGGTGTTACACTTGATGATCTCCTGGACAGTGTGCCATAGAACATTATCCTATGGTACCTGCTGCTTTCTGTACTTGCTGTCAGACGTCTGAAATCACTGGGATGGACCTTTGGTCTGCCCCATGGCACTTCCCTTATTTCCCATGTCCTTCATTAATTTCCACCTCTTCTGATCCTCTGCATTGTTTCTGCTGCTGTGACAGGGCAGGAACAATGGAGAGCAACCCCACCTCTCTGTCCCTTCCCTGAAGTGAAGTTGAAGCTGTGCATTATCTGATATTCACTTGGTTTAACTCCTCTCAACTGCGTTTCCAACAGGTTTTTTGGATTTATAGACTATGGCCAGAAGGACCTTTGCTTGACACTGATACTATGTCAGAAACTCTTCCATGAAGTTTATAAAGTTTATAACTTTGGGTTAAGCTTTTCAGACCATGGTCCACAATCCCAGAGTTCAAGAGTTATTTGTGCAGAGTCAGAAAAAGGTAACAGGTACAAACAGGGCAAGTGTAAGTTTTGCTATCCAAGAGCTGAAACATCCATAGTGGTTTTGGTTGTTTTTTTGGTTTTTTTTTTTGAGAAATCCGTGAATTGAGAAAAGTTGCACACAGGTGTGGTAGAGGATGCTCTTTGGTGAGGTTGCTCTTTGGTGAGGTTTTCAAGTGACAGATCATGCATTACATCCCCAGGTAATCAGTGAAAATTGTTCATTTCTCCCCATGACATAAACCCTGTGAATCTGGTTTGCAGTCAGAGTTCAGGTAGCTTCCATTTCTAGCTGGTAGTTTTAGCCATGTCTCAATGGTGATCTATTCTAACCAGGACTATCTGATATTTTTTTTGCAAAGCATCAATGCTATACTAATTAACAACTACTGACTAAAAAATTATCTCAATAATAGATTAGGAAAATTCCTTCTAATATGAATTACCCATGGCCCAGTGTTCCTGCCTCAGTCACTGATTAGAATAGTTTATCCAAATGATTATCTCTAAGACTCAAAATAATCCCACTGAACTAAGCAGTAGAAAGCAGTCTTGAGTATAAAAAATAAAATCTAGCATTTATAATTTTAAAATGTGGTAAGAAAACCTCCAGCATTTTGGAATTTCAGATGCAGCCACCCAAGTGTTTGCCAACTGTGGTCGTTCTTTTCATTTTGGCTTCTCTTGAGCTTATGATGTGGCTCTAGTTTTACTCATTAAAGTTTCAGATTGTGCTTGTTTTGTTAACAACCGTTAGGGCAGGGGTTCTTACTCTTAATTGGCACCATCTGGAAATGAGAAGGAAATTGCTTGGGATTAATGCAAAGATGAGGGAAGACCTTGCACTTTTCCACAGTTGCAAAACTTGGAATTGGAAACTTGGCTATTTGGAATAGCCACAACTGACCTGGGAACTGGCTCGCCCTTTGTTTCTGTTGGGGGCTGGAGGGGGAAGGAAATTTTCTTCCAGGGAAAAGACAATCTCCACATTGCCAGCAGAATGCCAGAAAATAATCATTTAAAGGCAGAAAGTTGCACAATTTGGGCTGCTAGCGAGCTAGGCCTTTTAATGCAAATTGAATATCTTCATTCCCAGTTTTTTTTTTCCAATCTTGCACGTCTTGTTCAGCATTTCCTCATTTTTTGGCACTGGTTTCCATAGCTGCCTGCAATCACACTCTCACACAGATGCCATTCCGTGTTCAAAGCACTGAATGCTACAGGGCACATTAGTGTTTTTATGCTTTAGATCTATCTTTATGTAACTTCAGAGCTCATTAATATATACCATTTTGTGTGATTAAAAAACAACAACCTGGCACGTGAGGAGCTTTGAAAAGGAGAACGGATCGCAAGGAAAATGGCTTTCTTCTCATTATGCAGATTTTAAGCTAGACATGAGATGGGCCCAGTGAATCAATGGGCAAGGTACAACTTTGCAAGATAATCATCCCCTGACTGCAGCCAAGCAGACTGCAGTTAAAAAAAGAACCAGAAAGAGACAAATGCTATTTGAAACATAAAGATTTTCACGTCATTATTTTACAACAGTGGACAGAAATGAGTTAAAAATCCCATGATGATCTTTGAAGGCTTTTTAAAATCCCAGGAAAAGCCTTGCTCTTCTGCTGGGTGAGATGCTGAAGGCAGGACTAAGGTGTGGAGGTGCCTGAGTGATGGGCTCAGAGTGAACATCCAAGAGCACAGACCACAGAGGTGCAAATATTCATGCTGCTGGTGAACCACAATTTCCCCCAGTTACAGCTTGAAATATTGCCTCTAACAGTGTTGTGCCAAAAAAGGATTCTGTGTGCCAGAGTGTAGTTTTTCCCTAGCTGTAGTTGCTGGATTTGGAGCGTTGAGGTGATGAGTATCTCCTCAAATAAGGTGATAGGGATATTTTTCTGACCATCACCTCTGACTTTTCAAGCTGCTTTCTGTATAATCTTTCTGAAGACAGGGAAGTTGCTGGGTGCATTTGGCATCACTCAGAACACAAACATGGTCCTGAGGAACAGGAGGATGTTTTGGTGGGAGAAGGAGGGGAGCCAGGAACAAAAATTACTGTTCCTGAGCTACCTGTAATGCTGAGGTGCATGTGCTTGGGCTTCACTGGACAAAGCAGGGAGATGCTCCCCCCATCCCTTTGATGAGTCATTATCTCTATGAAATGGCTTTCCAGAAAAAAAGATTTTAGGATTCATTTTAGGATGATTGGGAATGTGCTGTTGTTGCAGCTTGGGCAATGGTAATAATGGGAAATCTGATGTATAATCCACCCAATACTCACTAAAACCTTCCAGAAATGGACAAGCAAACACATTTTCCCTGCCTTAATCCAGAGGTTGTGCTAAGGGGTGTGTGACTTGAGTAGCAATGCAGCCCCTGGCAGGCTGGGAGTGATGGGGAGATCCATAAAACCCACAGCGACTCTGTGCATTTCCTCAGTGCTGGGCAGCTTTCACCCCTTTTTCCTTCACATTCAAAGGGATGTACTGATTATATGCAACTATGACTGTGATTATATGCAAATTGTGACTAATGTATGAAATGAAAATCCCTGCCTGATGGCACGGAGATCTGAGACAGCTACTCCGCAATTACTGCCTCGCCACGATTTCTGCCGGGTGTTACTCACTCCAACACAATACCGAGCACAGGCAATTTACTGCAGAGGTCATAAAAAAAATTCCCATTAAACCCACACCGTTTAAGGCAGGTAGTTTCCCAGCTCCCGTTTCTGCTTAGTGCAAAGCCTCGGAGGCTGTCTGGGTGGCTGCCCAAGGGAGGAATCCCTCTCTGGTGTGAGGAGCAGAGGGGAGGGCGAGCTGTGCTCCCTGCAGGAGGGGCAGAGGCTGCCGGGCTCCATCTGCTCCGCTCCTGCCCTGCCCAGCCGGGATGGAACCGGCTGCTGAGAGCGCAGATGAGATGCAGGGAGCCGAGCAAGGCTATCGAGTAGAACAGCCATTCCTTTCCTGGGAACAGCGAACCCCCCGGGGACTTGGCACAGGAGGATTTGTTGAGCATCCTGCAGGATGCTGGCCCGGGTGCTGCGGGGAGCAGGCAGGGCCAGGTGGCAGCGGTGCAAATGTGCTGATGTGGCAGTGCCACCCAGCTCCTGCCAGGGCTCTGCCTGAGCAAGACCAGGCAGCAACCAGAGCTATCTTTGCGAGTGTCATTTGCTGACAGCCCCAGCTGTCCTGTCTCCTGTTTGCAAGTGGCAGAGTGTAGGAAATGGGAAGATAGACGCTTCCACGGATACTGAAGGGTTTGAGTTGCAGCCTTGGAAGAAACTTGGATTGATGTAAAAATAAAAGTACACAGACATTAAGCAGAAAAATTATAAATTTATGTTTCTATAGTTGTAAGTAAGAATATGCCTTAAGTAAGTAAGGAACTGTTTTGAGTAAGATGATATTGTAGTAATGTAATTGTATAGAGTAAGCTAAGAGTCTAGATGTTATAAAAGAAGTATATGTGTGTACGTGTAATAGTAGCCCATTGGATAAAAGTATATGCAGTGCAGCAGAATTAAGTTAAGGTCAGAAAAACAAAATAAACTTTATGGCAACTTTCTATTGGATTAGAATGTTATATATTGCCTTGTAATGAAGAAACTTGTGACTACCTTGAGCTGTGGCCCAACTCTCACTCCTCTACAATCTCACGACCTTTGAGGCTGATGTTTATCTGAGCAGTAAATCATTTTTAGCCCGACATTAGTCCTTCCCTTCAATCAAGGCATCGATAATAATAGCAGAGGCTCCCTGCAGAGGTGCCACAGCTGTGCCAGTCAGGGTGAGTCAGGCAAAGGCACCA
This sequence comes from Hypocryptadius cinnamomeus, assembly GCA_013400635.1. NCBI lineage: Eukaryota > Metazoa > Chordata > Aves > Passeriformes > Zosteropidae > Hypocryptadius > Hypocryptadius cinnamomeus. The sequence goes on from VYZP01021965.1 coordinate 67,752, forward strand.
CCTGGGTGCTCCACCTTGTCCAGATGATGGCTGGACACAGGGGTGGCATCTGGGCAGCCCAGCTCCTGCTGAGGGTGACTGGTGAGAGAGGGAGGAGTGGCGTGGGGAGCAGGAGCTGCGTGGGAAGTTCCTGAGCTTTTAGGAAGAGGCAGCCCAGAGATGATCCAGGGAAGATTGTTCACATCCCAGTGACTGGAGGCTCAGTTCAAGAGAAAATGGGTGTAACTGAGCATTGAAAGAGCCCAACAAAACCCCATCCGTTTACTGACTTTTTTCCAATATAATTACAATGTATATTTAAAATGAGTTAATAATCTCTTCCCACAACACCCTAGTTCATCCTTCCTTTCTTTCTTTTTTTTCTTTCACCTATAAAACTTTGTTTTCCATTGGGATATTATGATTTACAGAAAATATTTGATGTTGATGGGGAGACAATACCAGAGTATCAGTTTACCCAAGGTGAAATTTTTGTGTGTACAGAGAGAATTTAACCTCAAACACTCAGTTCACATATCCATGTGTGATTTATATTGCCTCAGGCTCTGAGGCAGAGTGAACATTGACACCCTTTGATGTTGAAAGAAGCCTAGTGACTGGCCTTTGGAGAGATTTGTGATGTCTCTATCAGCCTGTCAATGGAAAACCAGGCAGCAAAGCCAGGCCCCCTAAAGATTTCAAGGCCTTGTAGGCAGAGGGATCGTGTAAGCATTTTACTTCCACTGTGTGCTCGAGAGGCTGAGCATACACGACTGGGCTAATTGAGTGCTTGCAGGGCACTGGTCTGCAGTTGGCATCTGCACAGCTCTCTGTGACCCTTTCAGCCCAGGAAAGGTGCCAGTGTCACCAAAATAGGGACATTTAGCAACTACCCACCCCTGGAGTGCTGAGGTTTCTGTTGCTGCCTAGTAGGGGGTGTGATAACTCATGGCTAAAGTAAGAATGAACCTGGATTATTAGAAATGGAAAACATTTTCCTGCATTTGTTGAGAGGCAAATTGTTGGAAGGCAGATAAGCTTTGCCCAGAATTTCTGCTCGTTTCTGTGGTATGAGATTTGCCCAGGGAAACTTTGGATGCCCCATTCCTGGAAGTGCTAGAGGCCAGGTTGGATGGGGCTTGGAGCAGCCTTGGTCTAGTGAAAGGTGTCCATGGCAGGGCAATTGGAATAAGGTCATCTTTAAGGTCTGTTTCAACCCAAATAATTCTGTGATTCTATGATTCCATAAATCCATGGAGCAAAGTAGTTTTGAGTAAGTTTGACAGCTCACAGAGGAAAGGAAAATGCTGCAATGCACAACAGAAAGGAACTTGCAGTGTATTCTGCACTGCACCTCCCTGGGACAGGAACAGATTGTGCACCAAGGTTTGCAGTGGGAAGCAGGTGGCAAGAGGGAACAGGATCTGATGCTTCTTGTGAGTCAAATTCCCAGGAAATATGTTGAATAACACTTTGGAAGATAGAATTCAATGCAATGCTGATAGACTGAGGAAATGGCTTGAAAACAGTAATATGTGATACAGTAAAGACAGCTGTAGGATGGTTTACACAGAATTAGGGGCTGCTGGCTAGGCAGACCAGGAGCTGAGGATTACTGGGGATTATACACTCAAGATGCATCTGAAATACGATGCTGTTGCAGAAACAAAGGACCAGTGTCCCATGCTCACATTGAGGCTGAGAGCTCCTTTGAATCAAAGTGTGTCCAAGGCTGCAGCTCAACAGGATCGTCCAAGCCCCTGGAAACTAAGCAAGGGGAAGCTGGTGTGTACCAAACCACTGAGGAAGTGCTTGTGAGGGAGACACTGTGGCAGCCAGAGCCTGAATCTACTTCCTGGTGGTTGAGAAAATAAACTGAAGCTGCAGGTAACTCAGAAGCAGAGAGGAGAACGAGCAAGGGTCTCAGTGAGAAGTGTCATTAAAAGCCTTGCTCTGATGACAGCTGCTGTGACACCAGGAGAGGAATCACAGTCAGATTGCTGCTTTGTGTCTGGTTCATTTGACATGTAATTGAAGTAAGAAGTTGTAAAATGTATTTTTCTGAAGCCAAATTTTGTTGGGCAGCAAGGCAAGTTGAGAAATATGGCAATAAATTTCTCTGCCACTCTGGCTGCAGCACTGAGAAGCACCCACACATACAGCATTAGTAGTGCCATGTATTGTCCTTAACTTGTTCTTCTCCCTTTGGAAAATCCAGCACATCTCCATCCTTCCTTGTCTCTTCCCTTGTGCCCTTCAACTGAAAGGACAGTGAAGGTCCAGGCTTAAAGGTTATGAGCAGAAAATCTTGAGGCAGGAGAGCAGATATCTGCAAATTTGCCTCAGTGGGAAAGTGGAGAATAATTGTGGGTTCTGATTTTCCAGGGAGCCTCTGTGGGGAAGTAATAGTCTAGACTTGTCCTTTTTGAGGCCTAATTACGTCTCTCTGTCAAGCTTTAGAAACAACAGTCTGTGGCATCACAAGGGAAAATGAAAGCTATTGGCCTGTGTTCTGCATTTAATAGGATGTCAAATCTAAAGCACAGTCTGACTGGTTTTTGACTGGGGTTAGAAAAGAAAACGCAACTAATTAGGCTGTTTCTGAATCTCCTTCTCTGTCTAATGGCTGTGGACTTGCAAATTGTAACATACTGGGAGTCCCAAACTCTCTGATCAGTGCTGCTGTCTGGAGGGGAGGGATCTTTCCCACTGATGGGACTCAGGCTCCACTTGAGCAGTGTCACTGTTAGTGGGGACAGTTCCCTGGGAAATGCCTGGTGCCATCACACCTTTCTCTCCATGCTCCTTGGGAAGTGACACGTGCTGTAGATGAGCCAGGTTTTACAGCTTGCATTGGTGATTAATTTCCAAAGTCTTTAAGGATGAAGGAGAGTTTGGAAAGTACCTTGGGTACAAAATGCAGCCTTTATTCTTTGGGTATCACAGTCCCTGAATTGAGGTAACACACATGTTAGTGGTCCCTAACATGTATGAAGAGCTATAGAACTTAAAATTCACCCCCAAGTACCTCAGACATCTAATGTGTGTGCTAAAGCAGTTGGTCTCAACCTTTTTCTGCCCTTTCATGTCCTGCTTTTCTACCCTTACCCAAGTTCTGAGCAGTAACTCAGCTCCCAGAGTCTTAGAGCTGCCTCCCCCTGTTTGCAGCCCATCCTAAGCAAGCACCAGAGGACAATGAGCTCTTGCAAACCTGAGACAACAGGAGGTGATGGCCTATATATAAATGACTAATGCATTAATAATTATACCTTGGAGTTTTCTGTGTCAGGGAGTGTTAGATGATGTCCTGATGCCTTTTTTTATCTTTCAGAAGTTAGTTTGAGGGGTTCTTTTTCATGTTGCAATAATTTCTTGGAGAGAACTGCAGCAGTTACAAGTTCCTTTTACCTTTCCCTTGTCAGCTGCCCTCATTCTGAACCAACGCTACGCTCAGCTGGTTCCTCATGTTTTACAGATGAACTGAAATAAAAGTGGATTTTGTCCCACTGTGAGAGAAAGGAAAGGAAGAAGAAAAAAAAACCGAACCTGTCTACAAGATTTTTCGTCCAAGTCCCACATCCTTAGTTTTGCCATCTTTTTGACACAGAAATCTGATTGTCTTCTGCTCAGACATTCTGGGGTGCCTTTCTGGTTTTCATTCTTCTTTTCTGACTTTGGGTTAGTCAGGAAACCGCCAGGTTTGACTCACAGTTAAAACTGAACACTGTAATTCAAACTCAAAGGACATCAGTGGGCAGGAAAAGCATGTGGCCTCAAAATGGTGATATTTTGATGTCATTTCTGCAGAGTCCTGCAGAGGGATTTGAGTCAGGAAAGCTCAGTCAATGAGTCCATAAGAAATTGAAAGGTCTTTCCAGGACTTAGCCTGAAAAGAAATAAAAAGGGTGGAAAAGAGTGTAAAAGGAGAAAGACTTGCATAATCCAAAGGAGTATAGAGAGAAATGAGAGCACCTGGATCTCCTTGGTGAGTGCCAAAATACACTGTGACATCTCAACACTCTTATGGAGATTTGAAGCCATATTTTTCCAATAACTGCACACTAATTTCACCCACAAATAATAGTTTCTGCAGGCACAGCTAGCTATGCTGTAAAGTGGGTCCTTCCCAGGCTGTAGCTGGAAAAGAGACTCAAAGCAGCTTGGGACCAGTACTGGAAGCAGGAAAACCTTGTCTAGGCAGATAATTTTTCTCCAGCTTTATAGAAAGATCCTAACTTTGATGGACCAGCAGATGACATAGACCAATATCCACTGTGGCAGTGGCAAGGAAAGGAAAAGGGCTTTGCCATGGCTTGGAAATGTCTTTATCCTTGTGTCCATCCTCTCTTCCCAGTTGTAGAATCAATCCCACTAAAAATGTGGGTGCCAAAACTGTGGCTTTTCTATGGATTATTCCCAATGGCCACCAGCTTTAGTGGGAAGACATCTGTGCAGGAAGCAGTAGCTTCATTTTGGAGTAACCTCAGGGTATGGCCATGAAGATGCCAAGTCCTCCTGCCTGGGCAGGGACAAGTCATGAGCTCTTTTCTGGGGCCAGCTTCCCAAAACTTACTGAGAAGCTACCCAGATAAGGCCTCCAGCTGTATTGTCAGGAAAGCCTTTGAGAAAGATCTTAACCTAAATGCCCATTTAAGTCTTTCTGAATCTTGGTTGAGGTGGATTTATATATTGTGCTTAAATAATTTCCCATTTGTGACCTGTAGCCCCCAGTTGTGTATTGCTGCCAGCTGGGTGAGGATCACCCCCTCTCAGTGTGAGCATTGGGTGAGTTAGGCAGCACAGGGAGAACAAAATGAGAAATTACTGCTTCTGAGAGGATGATCAGGTTGTTTGCTGTCCCTCACCAGCTCTGTCTTTCTGCAGACATTCACCAGGGTTTCTCCAATCAACACCAAAAGCTTCCAGGCTGCCCCATGTTCAGCACAGCTTGTCAGGAGCTGCTGAAATGGCACATCTGAGCACCAAGGCAAAAAATTTTGACCTTGGCCAAGACAGTCAGAAATTGCAGCTAAAATAGAGGCTGCTTGCAAAGGGAAGGGGGAATTTATAACCACACAGCTCCTCAAATTTAGCATTAAAAATTATAAAACTGGAATTCTGGAGGTGAGAGGGTTTGGGGTTTTCCCCATCTGTTTTCATCTGTGTGGCTTGAAGGGGTTAGAAGGGACATGCTGCTCAAATAAAGGATCACTTTTGCCTTTTGATCCATGACATAAAGATGACATAAAATGTACCCCTGCGAGTTGCCATGTAAATGAATCCAAATCAAATAATGCACAGGGAGCAACAAAGCAGCCCAGCCTGCTCTTCTCTGCAATGTGGGCATTTAATTTGTGCATAGAAATCCCAGGAACTGCAAAAAGCCGGGGCTGTTTCACATGTACATCTCCACACAAACCTCCCTACCGCAACAAATGATTTATTATTTTTTTGGGGGCAGTGTGCAGGGAAGGAAAAAAGGTCGTCAAATCCGTGTTCGACCGTGGCACAGATTCCTTGGCTACCAAATGCAAAGGCCGAGCAGAACAAAGAGATTTGCATTCTAAGTGATGCAAAGCAGCCGGCAGTGTTTTAATGTTGTGTTTGCTCTGTGATGTCTTCATCAGGCGCTCAAAGACAGCGGCTCTGGCAGCCGCGGGTCCCCGCGAGCCTGTCAAACTCCGTTTCCATGGTTTTCCTTCAGGCAGCACCATCGGCAGACAGCACGGAAACGGACCCCTGCAACCTGTTCTGAGCAGTGTCTCTGATGTAGGGCCCCAGAGCGGGCATCAAACTAGCAACAAGCAGCAAGAAAATAACAATTTTGCTTTTCGCAGGTGTCAGAGCAGCAAACAAAAGGCTGTTTATAAAAGATGCAACGTCCCCTTTTTGTCAGCGTTGGCAGTTTAAAGTCAGCCGGGCAGCGGTCGAGTTGCGGAGGAGGTTTTGGAGGGGGTGTGCTGTGAGAGACAGAATTCAAATTGTTTCCTCTTTAATCCTTTAGCCTCTCTAAATAGGGCCTTCTCATCACCAAACTAATAGCTATTAACGGTGTCTCAATTGTTCCATGTGAATCAATGAGGGCTATTTTCTTGAGACAATTATATTCTTTTCCAGACAAAGAATCATCCTCACTCTTCTCACTCTTCTCTCACCTTGAAATGCATCCTTTCATTTAAATAAAAAGTTCTGAATATTTCAATATGAAGCCATATTTGAGCAGTGATGCTGCAGATTCAAGAGGTGAGAAAGATGAATCTGTGATCTTTTGCCACTGCGACTGCCTGTGTGCAGTGATGACATGGAAGCCTGTGCTAAAAGAGCAGAGGGCAGCAGAGCTGACAACCAGCCCCAGCTGGACCAGTGCATTTGTAAATACTGCTCAGTGTACTACACCTCCTGGTGCCTCAGTTTCACCATGTGTGAAATTTGAACGAAGATTTATTTCTACTCTTGTGAAAGACATGGAGATGGAGTATTTGCCCAAACATGATATAAAGCTCATGGTTACCCATGTGGTTTTCACGACACTAGTGACTGGAGCCAATGCAAATCCCTCAAGGGACAGTTTTCCATTAAAGAAAACTGATGGATCAGATGCTGTCCAAGTTACAAGAGAATCTGCTTTTCCCTACCAATTAGCTGATTTTATCACAGCTGCCTGGGGAGATTCTGGGAGCCACTGGTCTCCTTGGCTCCAGCTTCCTTTGCTGTGCATCTGCCAAGGCAGTGAGAAGCCAGAAGTTGGGAGCACTGGATCCCAAGTTGCCTCTTTGTTTCCTGCAGAAGAAAGGCTGAAGTGGGCAGTTGGTGTTACAAGATTTATGGCTTTGGTGCAGGTCAGCTGGGCACTTACAACAATAGGGCACTCATCAGGGATTGCCGCATCAGGGCTTTTTCCTTCCACATCCCTACATTGGAAGTCAGCAAGCTGTTAAGGATGGTGGTCCAGGATTCCTGACTCTTCTGGGGCTTTGGGGTTCCTAGCTGCTCTTTGGCTTTCTAAAAAGAAGCCACAATGTTGTATTCCAGCTCCTGGTTTCATGGTTCCCACTGCCTTGGAGAAGACACTTTTGTTTTCTTTAATGGAAAAGGTCAGTGTGGTTTTGCCCCAGATTAGTGTGGAAAAAATAGCCAAGTCTCATGCAGAACAGAGATGCTTTTTTCTGTAGATCTTTCTACCCAAAGGGCTCTCATTCATGGTTTGACTGAAATTATCCCAAGTACATTCAGCAAATGCTGTTCCTGTCCTCACAAAACTCACCTCCTACACTTCTAGCTTTCACAGGCTGATTCAATACTCAAACTATAATTATGTGGCTCATTATTTATTGCACAGTATCTGCATGTGGAGCAGACTGAAGACACATGGTGTATTTGGAGGTGCTGATAGTGCCAGGGAGCAGATACAGGGGACCCAGCTCTGCATCTGAAGTCCTATCCTGACCCTGTGATTAAATGAGGATCTGTAGAGAAAATGAACTTAAGATTCAGAAGGTTTCCATACAGTTTATGACGTACTGGTTATTGTAATGGTTATAATTTTATTAAGACTTTAATTGATCTGTTAAATAAAGGCAAGGCATTTTGTAAATTAATAACATTTTTATTTACACCACTGATCAGCAGCACAACAAGGCCAGGTACATCCATACCGATGGTATAGGCAAAATATTAGCAGATCCTGGCATTGCACATAAGCTTTCTCTGGCCTAGGAATAGTTAAACTCCTTTTCCACTGATAGAAACAACACATTTGTTCTCAGTGTATTACTGCACAGTGCTGAATCTGCTCTGACTTTCTCAAGAGTGCAGAGCAGAGCGAGTGTTCAGGGAAATGAGCAGTGGCTGGCATGAAGGGATGGGGTGAAGCTGCCACAGACTCTCACAGAGATTTCTTTTGATCAGAGGAACTGCTCGTGACTTTTGTTCAGCGTCTCATGGCAAAAAAAAATTCCTCTGGTGGAAAAAAAAAATGTGTCTGTGTCACAGCAGAGTCAGGACCTGGCAGTCGTAGTGCCTAGTCTATTTTTTTAATGAATACTTGTGTTTGCAGGGTATTGCACGATCACAAAAAGTGTGGCTTTGTATTGTTTCCCAGTTTTGAAAATGTCTGTAAGTGGTGTAGATTACAGCAAACAAGAGGCAAAGCAGAGCTGACTTCATCCAAGACTGGTTTGGAGCAATACTCCTGTGTAGCAGGGGAAAGGGGACGTGTCTAGGGAATTACTGGAGAGAATTGGGAACAGTTGCTTTAAAATGAAGGCTTTGGGAGAAAAAAAAAGTCATTTTCTGTGTATAGTTCAGCTCCACTGTTATTTATGATGGGACTGAGCTGGAGGGAGGGAGGCTGCTCAGGGGGTGCTCACCTTGTATTCTCTCCACCACTCGGGAGATTTACAGTTGTATTTATTTTGGAATAAGAATACTCACTTCTGGTTTGGAATAAATGTCTCCAGAACTGGACTTGACACCTTGTGCAGACAAGATTTGAGGGCTGCACTGATCTGTATGGAGAAATAGGCTGCAAGTGTGGGAGAGGAGAGCCCTACCTGGGAAGGCACTGCTTGCCCCAGTAGGGTAAAACTACAGGGGGAAAAAGCATTGTTATTCTCAAATGAGATTATGCACAGTTGCCCCAGGATCTGGGCAGGGAGAAGCATGTTAACCTCTTGTGTGCTGGGAACCAGGTAGCACTCTTGAGCCCCATCACCAAATTATTCATTATTCTGTAGAATCACCCTCCTTTGAATGTATTCCCAGTCTCATGCATTGATTTAGCACCATCTCCATCACTATTATTTTATTTTCTATTCTTAATTTTCAGGCTATTAGAGAAAAGGGTTTTTTTATGGGAGAGAAACAGTCTGCAGTCTTACTCTGCCAGTAAATAGGGATTTATGATGTAAGAAGTCTTTCTAGTCTGTCAGGTTAGTATTATTCTTTGGAATCATGGTTAGGAAAGGTGAAAAATAAAATCAGAAAGGACAAAGAAGTTAGCACAGCACAGTGTGTGTGAGGTACCCTGAGCAGAGAAAACACACTGAATAACACACTCAGGGTGAAACAGAAATGGGAAAAAGTAATTTTATCTCAGCACTTGCTTTGGCTGACTTCTCAGTCACCAGCATATTAATGGCTCTTCCCCTAGCAACTACAGAGCTTCCAACATGCAACCATTCTTTGGTCATAAAGACAAAAAATGGAGTTTGCCAGAACAGAGCTACCCCATTCTGGGCTGCTGACAACAGTCCCAGACTGGCCATATGCTCTGCTGCTCTCACAAGTGGTAAAGCAACATTTTTGCTCCTGCTGGTGCTGGTGGTGTCCCTGTGGTTGTTATTGTTTCCATCCAGAGCCTCTCCTCTTCCCTGGAGCTCCTGCCTGCTCTGTTTCAGGCTGTACCCACAGCAATGTCACGGCTCCTGAGCGCCGCGGACAGCGAGCAGATGTAGCTCTTGTCACATCCCTGCGAGCCGGTGGCACGGCCTGTCTCACTTCATTCCTTGAAATTGCTTTTGTGGGATGGCTGTGGGGCAGTTTGAAGTGAAAGGGACATGGGCAGGTCTGGCCAGAGGTGGGTGACTGGCCTGTGTCCAGCAGGGGGAACAAGACCTTCCACCTTTGGGCTGGGGGGCTGAGTAGTCACTTTTCAGTGTGTGTGTGTAATCCATGAGATGGGGAGTGGAGAGTGAGGTGGGAAAGAACCAGTGGGTCAGGTAGGGAACAGACAGGCAATTCTCAGCTCCTACCCAGCAGGAATTCAGGGCCCTGAAGGATTTGGTAGTGGTCTCTCAGTGAGAGCCATGGGATTTGGATTTTCTCTGCAGATGTGTGTTAGCTGAGACCCCCAACACTGCCTCTGAGGGCTGGGCTTTCTTCACAGTACAGTTCATGAGCAGCTTAAACCCAGCTGCATTTTAAAGGAGTGATCCCTTTTCCTCCTCTATCTCTCAGCAAGACCTCCCATCTTCCTCAAGTCTAGCCAAAATCTAATCGTGGAACTGGCCATGTGGCTAAAGATCTGCTGTTCTTCCACAGGGGAGCAGAGAGGTTACAATGGTGGCCTCACATCTGCTGGAACTGCTCCCCTGACTGGCATTGTCACCACTAACTCTGCATTAAGCATCCTGATGCTTCAGTCCCCTGGGGAAATCTACTGACCTGGGGCTTCCTGATGCAGTGGACAAGCTCAGGTGAGCCCCAAAGCTGAGGGTGTATCAAAACACTGATTTCTACCTTTAGCCATTAGCAGTAGAGGGAGAAATTCATTGTCCTGATTCCTTTCCAAGGAAGACAAGAGTCGACAAAATACTAGGTTCTTTCCACTATTAAATCTATTGTCTTCCCAACCCTACTCTTATCACAATTTGCTGTGCTTTCAGAGGAAGAGATTCAGTGCTACATGCTGTCTTTAGGGTAAGGATTTTTGTGTTTATCTGCACGCTCACTGCCAAGGCAGATAAGAGACTTTATTCTCTACATTATCACTATTTTTCTTCTTCTTAGGAGCCAGGCTGATTTTAGAAAGAGGGGTAAATATTTGAGCTCGTTGTGCAGGCCTAAAGTGAGGATCTGGGTCTTTTTATGCTTATTTATACCCACTAAAATAATCAGCTTTAAGAGGCATTTTCAGCTTTTTGGGCTAAAACCTTCCCTTTTACTGATCTTTGCTTGCTCTGTTCATTATTCTGTGCTAGACTCTTCCCTCCCCTGATTGCATGTTATCACCTTCAGTGGAACAGCTGTGTCATTGCTAAAGGGTGTTAATCTTCCCCTACCTAACACCTTATTGACAGCCAGAGTCACGGAGGCCCCCAGTCTTTTCTGACTTGGTTGACTTCTCAAAACAATCTTTTTTTTAAGCTTCTTTTCATTTTGTACCAATCCCACCACAATCTAACCTGGAGATGTAGCCACAGCCTGGCACAGCCGTCCTGGCTCGGAATGTTCTGCCTGTATCAGTTCCAGTGATTACAGCCAGCAGAATATTCCCTAACAATGTCAAGGGACAATAAGCCCCAGCTAATCAATAAGCACAATACCTACGGCACATGGGGGCTCAGAATAGAAGCTGCTTGGGCAGGTGGGACAGCTGGCTTGAATTTTTATGTCGTGGTGGTGAAAGGCACCACAGCTTTCAGTGAGACAAGAGCAGTGCTGACAGTGACAGATCCCCTGTTACATTGTGCCACCAAACAGAACGAGACAATTCAGGTTTTCTGATAGTTTTGTAATGGTCTGGAATTAGTCTAGAATTTGATTTTTTTTTAAATTCCCTTTGCCCTCCAGTTTTCTGGGCTGCCCTGCAGTTTCCAAGGTCACCTTGACTTTTTGGAGATCTGGAGTGTTGCCCTGAGTCTAGAAAGATGCAGGGCAAATTTGTGTGCTGAGGTGATAGCATTAAAAGAGATCTCCCTTAGAACAGCCAGCACAGAAATGGGTACCCTACTTGGGATTTCTGCCATCCCATAAATGCTGGGTCCAAGGGGATCTTTTCCAAACACAGCCTGCCATGCAGTGTAGGAACAGTAGGAAACACCCTTCTTTTAGTCTTTACACTCCTGACTATTAAAGAGATGAAGATATTTGGATTTATCCTGCCTGTGTTCAAACACAGCCCTGAAGTACTGAAGGAGGAAAGAAATTGCCATTTCCTCTAAAGTCAATGAAAAACAGATCAAAACCACTGAGCTCTCTGGTGTCACCTCACAGAGGCTTTCCCATGGGTGACACAAGAGACCTCAAGCAGTGGTACCAAACAGGAGACATGAAACAGGCAATCACTGTCAGTTGTTCTGGTCTCTTACAGCCACTGTAGCAGAGCTGTGGCCATCAGAAGAAGGATCTGAGCAGCCTCCTGCTGATGTAACCTCAATTTCCCACCAAGCCTGAGCATTTCTGACAGCAGAAATAATTTACCAGTGGACTGCTGAGCACATCAAGATGGATACAGTTCTCTTGTTGTTTGGATTGGGAGGTAAGTCCAGAAAAAGTAGACAAATGGGGTCATAAAACAAATGTAACATTTATTTTATACTGCAATTTTTTCATCATACCATTCCAGTATTAAAAAGGCAGCTGGTGCAGGGGTTTGAGTACAGAACTGAGAACTCAGAGTGAAGAGGCTTTTGCAGGACTTGAACTGATGATCTAATTTTAATCCCAGTGTAACTGCAGTTATATAATTGAATATGATCATTAAATTTATTAGACTGGTCAAAACTGGGGCAGTGCCAACAGGAAGTTCTGTGCCCAGAACAGCTGTAGCTACTGGCCCATGTACAAACACTCACCTGAAGATGTCATGTCCTAACTGAAGATACATCTGCTGGCCAACTGACCCTCACAAATAGTGTATCCCCCTTCAGGTACACCTTCTGTGGGGCTGCTGTCCCAAATATCCTGCTGCACCTCCAAAGCCATCAGCAGATTTCTTTCAGGCATGAACTTGGCCAGTGACATTCTCAGGTTGGCTTGCCACATGTAGTGACTGGAAGAACAAGGCCAACACAGAGTGTCAGTAATGAAAGAAACACAGAACTCCAGGGAAAATGTGAACATCAGGTTATTTGGCCACCAGCTGATTCCTTATCAATAAGTGATGTAGCAGAAAGCAAAGCTGTATTAACACGTGCTGAGAGGCTGCTGTCGCATGGAGCAGCACCACACGTGGGTAACAACCCAGGCTCGATGCTCTGGAGCCCACAGCAGAGCAGAACATGCCAGACAACAATTGCTTTTTCTTTTTCTTTGGTTTTTCCTTTTGCTACACACGAATAACCTGCTCAGCTCAAATAACCTGCTCAGCTCACCCTGTGAGCCCCGGGGAGCTGAGCTGTCTGGCCAGCACCAGGGCTGCAGTCAAGCCATCGCTCGCTGGCCAGGTGTGCCTGCCCTGCAATGGTTTGATACAGCCAGAAATTACCAACCATTCTTTTTCCCATCTCACGAGAGGGAAACCCATCAAAAACTGGCTGAATATTTGATCTCACGTAAAATGAAAGACAAACGCGCTCAGCCTAGAAATAGGTTTGCTTCAGGGTGTCGGCTTTCTTCACTCTGACCAAACTCCGTACCCAGAGCTCCCGGCCAGGCAGCCGAGAGAACTCTGAATGTTATTTAAAGAATTGGTAAGGTCACGGTGGCCCGAGCCTCTCGGGGCTGAATTAATCTCCCTGGCACAGCAGCCCGTGCTGAGCGCTCGTCTCGCAGGTCCATTCGTGTAGAGCGATGCCATCCAGTGGCTGCTCCGATCCATCACAAAGCCAACGGCTCCTTCCCGAGGCACATTCCAGAGCAGAAATGTTTCTGCTCCTGTTCCCAGCTCAGGCATTTCACATTAAAAGGCTGCGACAATGGCTACCGTGATTGCTTCCAGCTTTTTTGGCTTTTTGCATGTAAATCCCAGGTATGTTTTGAGTTGCAGCCACTTGAAAATGTTTAATAGACGTTCAGGGGGAAATAATATTTTACATAAGTAGCCCCAAGTACACAAATTTGTCATCAGGCCCAGGTTTTGGTGTGGGGAGTGATTGTATGGAGTCATGAGGAAAATGATGCTGATTTTTGAGACAAAATATCATAAATGAATGAAACTTTCTCAGAGGTACTGAGTCACTCAGTGGGACATTTTCCCTTGAGGAAAATGCCCAAGGGGAAGGATGATCAAGGGATAGGCTGGGCAGAACCTTTCTCCATCAATGTCACACTTTAAAAAGCCCCACTATTGCCAGCTACCCAAGGTCTGGACATTTTGAGGGGTAGAGAGCTTTAAACCTGCTCAGCTCCACCCCTCCCTTGCCATCTCCCAAAGACCCACCATCCCACAGCAGCCCAGGCCATCATTCCCTGGTGACTAGATAAATGTCAATGTTTTTGCCTGTTGCACTGCCCAAGTCAGCTGTAATTGCGTGGTTTGGATGATGGATCACCCCAAGCACTGTGATCTGTGGGACACGGAGCATCCCTGGAGCTTTCCAGTGCAGAGGGTCCAAGCCTCCATTTCTCTTGGACCTTTTGCTGTTGCCAGTGATGCTCCAGCTGGGGCTGTGCCTGCTGCTGCAGCTGTATTTCAGTGCTGCTGCTGCTGCTGCTGCTGTGTTCTGGTGCTGCTGCTCCTGCTCCGTGGTACAAATTCCAATCAGGAGCAACAAAGCCCACCGGGTGCTGCTGACAACAGGTGTCTCATTAAACATCTCTCAACCTTACAGGCATTCACATTGACAAGAACCAAACTCACACTCAATCACAGCTTAATCACAGCCAAACTCTATTAACAAGTCATACTAATTACCAACTTCTAACAATTTCTCAGGTTCAGAGGCAAAATATCCTTTCTTTATAGATGAAAACAGACTTGTGATACTCCAGCTCTGGCTGTAATTAGGTCCTTTTAGACAAAATGAAACTAAAATAAAAATCCAGACGGGTCCCTTTGTGATAGTGGTCCTGGAAGTACAGTTGTACAATGAGATGATTTTGTTTGTTTTAATTTTGTATCTGCTGTGTTGCCCACAAGGGTCCAATTAGCTTGTTACAGATGCTTGTATCAGTTTTATCCACTTGTCTTTTTTTTGGTTCTTTTTTTTTTTTTTTTTTAAG
>VYZP01021965.1:82351-115105 GCA_013400635.1 Hypocryptadius cinnamomeus
TTTTTAAGAGGGGTAACTTGTAGCACAGATTGCTGGCCTGCAGGCATCCAGAGATCAACAACCAGCTTTCTGTGATACCAAGCCCCCTGTGAAACAGACAGCCCTTACCCACAGCATTCATAATGCAGAGGGTAAAACAAATAGAGGGGAGGGAGGGGTTTGTGCTGGATTTTGGATTATCATGGAATAATCTCGTGTGTTCAGAAATGGCCTGAAGGTGGCAATTCTGCCATGGCTAAGAATAACTCTGACAATCTTTGGTTGCTATACCTTGGAAATTGAAATGTATGTTTTATTTTTAGTCACCGTGCAGCAAAACAGAAAGCTCTGAAGAGGTGGCTTTGAGTTGTACATGTCACCATTTACTCCTGTCCCCAGGCATGCTCAGCACATGTGCAATTCCATGCTAACCTGGATGCTTTCCTCCATTGTGTGGCTGTGTTGAGTGCCCAGGCACTTGAGAACTCACTTGTATAATCGATACACTCACAAAAGGGAACATATAAATAACGGGAAGAATCTGACTTGAACTGACACTGCAGGGATCACAGTGAGGGCTAATGCCTCGTCCTTAACTCATGCTGCTGCTGGAGAGGAAAAAAACACACACCACATTGAGTTAAGGACTAACATCAGATTTCCCAGCATTTTCCAAGCAGTGTGGTTCAAGGCAGAAAGCCTCCTCTGAATACCTGTGGTGCAAAATCCAGGAACTGCTTGTTTACCTGTTGTTGGGTTTAGTTGCCGTCTGCTTTTCCTTTCCTTAATTTTAAAAGGGAATTAACATCTCCCCTGGAAGAATCTAATTGAGGCAGCTCAGCAGGGCCTCACCAACTTGGGGCTGAGCATCAGCAATTATTGGTACCTCTGGCACAGGCAGCTTTGTCCCTCCAGTGAGGCATGGCAGGATGAACACTGGATCCCTGAAACTCCTGGCAGAAACCTGCATTTTCTGGGTTAGGTTGGTGCCCAGATAATGTGGAATCTCAGTTTGTCTTGCTGTGGAGGCTCTGAGGACCTGCAGGCACCCAAAAGCAGCTGCAGGGGGAAGCAGGGTGGCACCCAGCCATGGAGGAGATGGGGCAAACCCACCCACCTTCCCTCCCTACAGGCTCCATCCTTGGCTTGCCCATGCTGTCAGAAATCAGCTGTGACTGTGGTGTGGTCAAGTGTCACAATGGCTTAATGGCCATGCAGGACAAACTGGTCCAAAACATATTTTTACCTGGCAAAACCAGAAGGTTTAAAGTTTGGTGCTGAAAGCTTTATCTTGCAAGAGTACAATCTTCTCCTGACACTGCCATCCTCCTCCAGCCTGATGCTGACCAGGTGTGCTGAAGTGATGAGCTGCCAGAGGGTGGGGCACAGGAGACCACAGATCAGCACATTGTACAAAGCATAACACATGGCAAAGCCTTTTCTGCATCTCTCATGCCACTGAAAGTGAGTTTCTGAGGCTCTGGAACAGAAAGTAGAGAGTTTTTTAGTGAAAATGCTTGTTTTCCATGTAACATCCACTCCTGCTTGAGTAGAAGGAATGTAAAAAGAAAGATCTTTTTTGAGAGCCATAGTAAGGCAGGATGGGAGATGAAATATCCATCTGCAGTGGAATAACCATGAGAGCATTCATGCAGTGTTTCTCTGGGGAAAATGGGAGATTTTGTCTAGCTGTAGTCTTGTTTCTCTTCACAAGAGGCTGTTTCAGACCAGAGCAGAGCACCCTTTCCCCTGGTTTTTGTTAGATGAAATTTAGCAGGTGCTGGTACAGGCTCCAGGAGTTCATCCTGGATCCCAGTTCCTCCAGCATGTGTGATCAGCAATGACCCTCCCAAGTTCTTCCTCATTTTTTTCTGGCATAGGAATTCCTTTCTTCTTCATGGATTTTTATTATTCCTGAAATTAACCGAACAAACAAATAAAAAAACCCCAAAACCCCAAAACTCCAAAAAGAAATAAATTAAAACAATTGAAACTTAACTATTTTGCAGAGCCATCACTCTGATCAGAAACTGAAATCCTGCTTTGTGCTCCTCCAGTGTGGAAATCTGTCAGGTAAATAGAAATCACCTCGTAAAAGCCCTTAAACAGTTCTGGTTTATATTTTAATTGAGGAACAGAACATTTTAAGCACTTTTATTGGGTGGCGCCTGCTGAATGACAGATGTCTGCAGCGGAGTAATGCTGAGCACGCTTTCATAAAACAGAGAATTCCTTGCTTAAAACATTTACAATTAAAGGCTTGATTGAATAACAATGAGTTCTGTGCATGGAGCTCATTTCTGCACTTGTTTGTGCACCTGAAGCAGGCTGTGATCATTCTGTATGTTGGATACGAGGTGCCAGTTGCTTTGTTCAGTGACCAAACAGTGCTCACGGGCACAGCTGGAAATGTGCCTTTGATTTTCCACCAGGATAGAGATAAGGTGCACTGTGCTGCTGTGCTGCCAGACTTGCTAACACCCTTGTTTCAGCTGCTTTGGCTTTTTTTTTTTTTTTTTTTTTTTCTCTAAGCTACAGGTTAGTAAGTGTCCCAATTTGCCAAGAGCCAGAGATTTTAAAATGAACACTAATCCTTTGCAGCTGAGAAAGTCTTAACTAGCTTCTGCTTTACTTTTCCATCTAGCTCCTGTGACCCCTATTACTGTAATACCCGAGAACATCACCTCTGGTCGTGCACTGAGCTTTGCAGTATCTGAAGAAAGTTAGACTTGCATTAATATTATTTTCCTCTGTACTATGTGGAGAACTGAGGCACAGCCAGGTCAAGTGATTCACCCAAAGGTGCTCTTTGAAAAGGGGTCCTAATGCTGTACACACGTGCCCAGCCTTTGGCTGGTATTTAAAATTGAGTCTTTTGATTGCAGAAATGGCTTCAAGCAAGCCCCAAACACCCAACAGCAAACCAGATGACACGGCACAAACCACAACCTTTTGCTCAAAAGCCAGCTGAGAGACTGAAGTGAGAAAGGATTCTGAGTTTCATCCCTGCTGAACTGAAGAAGATCGTGTGTGAACTGACATCGCTGCAGATCTGGGGAAGGCACGGAAAATCCTAATGGTGAGAGCCTGAACTTCGGAGAAACTGCCTCACTTTTCTCAGGAGAAAAGATGAATCCACAGAGTAGATCTTGCCACAGCAGAAGGAACGTGTGTCATGGGAACAGCAGAGGCAAAATGTGTCATGGGAAAATCTTGATGGATTCAGCCCAGGACGCGAATATGCAAATTGAGACCAAATTAAATGCAATTGAGCAAGATAACACATATCCCAGCAATGAAGAAAACTCACAGCACACTCGCAAAAAAGATGGAGTTTAAATCCAAGGAGGGGGGTCTGAGAATGCCTAAGCAGTCCCCAGTGACTAAATTTTAGCAGGAATATGAAAATTTCCCCAAAAAGGAGTCAGGAAAGTGTTGCAGGAATCAAACAAGGAGTAACTGAAGTGCAAGGGCCCATTACTGAACTCAGTGGAAGAGGTGTAACCTGCCCCCAACACAGCAACAAAGCACAGATACTAAAGAATAATATAGTTTTTCTGCTATTAAATTCATCCTGTGGCTCACTTCTGGGATACTGTATATTTTTTCTCTTCCTGGCTTGCTCTGCTGAAAGAGGGATTTTCAAGAGTTGCTGGTTTCCATCTCCAAAGTAGATCAATTTCAGTTCCAGGGGAAATGAAACTCTCAACTAGCTTCATTTGTAAAATCTTTGAAGATGTGGGAATGTCCTCTGGCTGTAAGGAGAGGGAGTGTGATTCAGAGCCTGGTACAGATATAGAAAGGGGTTCAATATTTAATTAAACATAATCTTCCTTGTGGCATGAGTGACTGAGCTCTTTCAGGAATAAAAGTCCTTGGTTTTTATTACATTATTCTGCAATACATGTGACAACTCAAAACCTTTTGCAGGACTATGCTGGCCCAGCACCTGCCTTCCCTGTAGCAGCACTTGCTGCCCTGCTGCTGCCAAGAGAACATTTTGGGAGCTAATAACTTTCTACTTTTACATGAAAAATCAATCTCTCTGGGACGTCAGATGGCTCTGACACATCTCCCTGATGCCTGGAAACTACGGATGCAGTCCCCACAGCACTGGGGTGAGGAACCCACGGCACTGCTCAACACCACAGCCTGCCCTACTCCTCCCTTAGAACCAAACACACATTTTTCAGCTTAAAAAAACAGTATAGAAGGGAGAAAAAAAAAATCATGGTTTTGGGTAGTTATTCTTTACAGAGAACAGGTGCCCTGATCCTGCACCCACGGCTGAGCTCAGCATGAGCAAAGGAGTTATGCTGGAAGCGTGTGCTGACAGAGGCTCTGAGGATCTGGCTTTGCAAAGGGTCAAGACAATCTCACTTAGGGCACAACTCTGTTAGTTTTGTTCTGGTTTTCTTTCTTTTTTTTTATATAAAAGGAAAAGGACAGCATTAGCTCTTTTCTGTTCTGGAAGTGATATTCTGCTCTGTGTGAGAAATGAGAGCAAGCCAGTTTAAAGGGAAAGGGTACAATGCATCAGGCAGAAGCCTAAGTAATGCCAAGGTCTGCAGCTGGCTGGCCCACTTTTGTTTTTATATATGTAAAATGACTCCTAGAAGCACGGAGTTTTATTTCACCAACTTCTGCCTTCCATTTTTAACCATTCATAGCTGCCACCTACTCAACAAAAGTAATCTTTCTAGTAGAGAAAAGGTAATTACTAAGCAGGATGTATACTGCTCCGAAAAGGTGCTGGGGTTTTCTAATGATAAATCCAGTCCCCACAAGCCCCTGATTCAGTGGGATGTGCTCTTTCAGCCTTGAGGTGGGCTAGCAGGTATCCTTTGCATCCTGACACGATGGCTGGAGCATTCGCATTCCTGGGAAGTGCCGCACTGAGAACGGCGAGGGTTTTCAAGGAGAGGCAGCCGGGGCTGCAGACGAAGCACAGCAGTGCCGAAGCGAATCCTGCCAGGGATGCTGGGATGTGAAGCACTCCTGGGTTCCTTCCACCACGACAACAGGAGTCCTTGTGCTGTGCTTTCTCCCCAGGCTTTCTCCGAGACGTCTACCAGCTACACCCTTCCTCCCCGCCTGCAATTAGCACTTGCAGCGTTGCAAAGGGAGATGAGATTCGCTCTTGCTGTCCTCCTTCAGAGCTCGCTCACACCTTCCCCACCGGGTGGGAACATGTGCTGCGGGTTAGGAAATGTTCTCATAGTGGAATTACATTCACAGCAATCCTACCCCCCGCCTACTGTTTGCTTCTGGCTATCAGACTCCGCTGCTCGTCGTGGTGGACGGGCACGTGAACACCAGAGCTCAGACACAGCTCTCGGTTCAGCAAAGCCTCAAATCTCCAGGACTCTCTTCATTCCCCCCAGAACTGTGCGTGCACAAATTGGGCCCAGTTTGTTTCATCCAGGGTAACTGGAGCTGGGTAAGGGCCGGCAATTTTGGAAGAGTGGGGTGAGAAGTGGGAGTGTGTGACCGTTGACCTTAATTAGAGGAGATAAAAATGTCGAAACGTGATTCCTAAGAAAACCAAGGAAGGCCTCTATTGTCGAGTGTTTCCACATGGATGCCACTGAGAAGAGGTCAAGTGCTTTCTCTATACTTTAAGTAAACAGCAGATTGTGAGTTCACAGTCTGGACTGGATTTGAGCAGCCTCTCTGTTCTGCAAGATCATAATTGAGTCCTGCGTACTTAAGGTTTGATATCCACTGACATTATTACTTGACAGTGCCAGGAAATACTGCAGCAATTAAGAGTTATAAAGTTTGCAAGTAAAACTGCCCCGTGTCACAGATGGCTCACCCTGTGCTAGAATTATCTTGGGCTCCTGCTCCCAAGGAGCAGCAAGAAGGGACTTTTGTAAAAAAGAGTCTGTGCTGTTGGCTTTCTGTGATAAAGACATGCCTCCTCACATCATCATTGTCACATAAAAAATGCACAAAGCCTGCAAAATTAAATCTGCTAAATGAGCAGTGGGTTATATGTCAGGAACAGAGTGCTCCGAATCAGGCAGTTTATTTGCATGCTACTGGGAAGCACATCAAGCCAAGTTAAAATGTTATGCATAAAATTCTTCTGTTCATCTTTGTAGTTATCCAGACTGAAGGTTAAGAAGACTGAATATGGTGGGTTTGTCCCAAAATGAGCTCTATTTCCTTACCTGGAGGCGGGATGACACAGAAATCAGAAATGCCAGCTGTATTTCACATCTGCAGGTTCAGCTCTACCATCACTGACAGCAGTTGTGGTGTTACCAGGGAGCAGCAGCTTCCATCTCAGGTGAAAACCTTCCATATTCTGGAGACTCCTTGCCCATATTAAAGGTCCTGTTTACACACAGGGAAACTGAGTCAAAGAGCATTGATCCAAGTCCCCAGAAATCGGTGGCAGACCATCCAGGGCCCCAGCAGATCTAATAACTTCTCCATCTATTACAAGCAGAAAGAAAGGGCAGGAGTGCTCTTAGGGGCATAATTGAAAACATATGAATCACTGGAAATCTTCTTGTCTATTCAGTGGGCTTCTCATGATGCTTTCTAATAGTCAGGACCCAAATTATTTAGGGTGCATTGCTGGGAGGAGTGAATGAGGCATGTAACTTGGGAAGCTCAGTCCTGGAGAGTCCTTTTGGAAGTGAAGCTGTAAAGCTTTATATACACCTGAAGCAAAAAGAGCAAAAAGTCTTTTTTTTTCCCCTGTCTGCATCTGCCTGTGAAAAGGAAAAAGAAAAGACAGCCCATTTGTGGATGTTTTCTTGCTGCAACTCTGAATTGGAAATATCTGTCCTTGATTAAAGTGGGAAATGCAATTGCACAAGTCATTAATTATTACTGATAAACTGAAGTAGTGATGGAGCCAAATAAAAATCTCCTGCCATCGCAATGGAATTCTGGAAAAAAAGACAGACCTGGGTGCCTGCATCCTATTTTCATTTCCTTTTTTGGGGGGGAAACACGTGCCTGAACTGCTGGGTGTCCAGCCCCGCGTGTCCTCGGAGCACACGACGGGTGCAGAGACCTGAACTTTATCTCCACGGACGGCAAAAAGCAGCAGCTCACGGTGCCTGCCACACGTGACCAGTCCCAATTATGGCTCCTTCCACATGACATCAGTATGCAGTGGAGGATCTCACTTTTTTTTCGCCAGAGGCAAATGAATACATTATCCAGCAGCGAGGCGTGGGGCAGGCGGATGCGTAACTCTGGGGTGATTTGGATTCCGTGCTCGCGTGGGGGTGTGAGCCAACCTCAGAAGTCATTTTCACTGATGCTGACACATAAGGCTTCCCTCAGAGACCTGTCTATCAAACTGCAACATGCTATGCAGAAAAATTAGATTACTCATGCTACAATAAAGAAGGAGAAGATGACAATGATGGAAAAAAAAAATAAAAAAAGGGGTTCAAAATATAACAGCTATTTATTAAATGAATAAAAATCTGGCGAACGGCAAAGTATCCTAGAGACTTTTTAATATAATTTTTTTAAAATTTATTTTACCTCTTGCAACCTGTTCCAAGGAGAGCTAGTTGGAAAGACCCTATTAATTCAGATGGTGCCTCTGGAAAAACCACCACTTTATCATGATTGTCACATTACTGTACTTGTGAAATATCATCTTAAATAGTCATTATGATTTTGCTGCTGGTTCTGCTGCAGTCAGCAGTAGGATTTCCTTTGGCTTTGGTAAAAGCAGGATCAGGCCCCCTTGCTCTCTCTCTCTTTCTCTGAATTGCAAATGGGTTGTTCACGTGTCAGCTCAGCAACCAGGCAAAGTTCACTGTGCTCAGTTCAAAGCAGCAAGATGAAGCTCAGGGCATTTCCTTCGCAGTATTTGCCGAGTTCCTCAGGTCTGCAAACGTGTTAAAGTGGTTTAATACAGAATCTGTAAAACAAACATTATGCAGCTATGTTTGAACCCTTGTCCAATAAAATTCACTTTTTTTCGTAAGAAAATACAAAGTAGTAAAACATACTTAGTAAAGAAAAGGCTATGGGAAGCTTAGTAAAATCCTATAAATCAGGATGCTGGGCAGCTTCAGGAAGGGTGTTTTAAAATAAATCTGCAGAAGAACACACAAACAGAGAGAGACACACAATCCGTAGCTGGAAATGGATCTGGACCAGTGCCGAGGTTAGAACATCCCAGACAGCACTGCAGGACTGGTTTTAAAATATCAGATAATGGAAAGGTTTGGCCAAATGCTGATTTTTCTTCTCTAGTAATAACAAACCTGTGCTGGGGCTTCTGCAGTATTTTCTCCTTGAGTTATTCCTCAGGAATGCTATTTGGGAAAGTTAATTGAGACTTTTAACTCCCCTTGCCCTGGATAACGTTATGGCTGCACTTCCTGCAGCTGCAAATTGTGTTTTACCTATTGTTACCCCTTTTTAAGGAGCCAGTTTTTGTGTGTTAGTTTGACTTGTGGAGTAGCTCCAGACATGGGGTTTACTTTCTGGTCTTCAGTGCCTCTTCCAAATATTTCTTCCCAGAGAAGAGTTTTGTTTCCCATCCAAGCTCAAAGAGAACCATAGGCTCTCCTGTGGCCCTGCCCCTGCATGGCTAACTGGAGCTCATGGCCAGGGGACCAGAGCAAAGAAGAGATGCAGGGTTGCCTTTTCCTGCTCCTTTTCCAGCAGCGTGAACTGGTCAGCAGATCAACCCCATTCCACCCTTCACCCTGCTGAGGAGTTTTTTGGGGCTTTGGCTTCTTGATACAGACAGGCAATTTCAACATGACCACACAGAGGGGAAGCACGTGGAATTATAGGCCTCTTTAAAATTGTCAGGAGCAAATATGATCAGATCTGGTTCTTGATCTCATTACTGTCTAAAAGATTTGGCTGGCATTTTTAAATGCCATGATTTATGTTCTTCACCTTAACACAGCCCTCGGTGGTGTAAACTGAGTAACTCTATTATTCTCCAGGGCAACTCTACAGAATCCAATTGGAGAATTTTCACAGGACTGTGTCTATAAGAAAATATTAACATGGATTAAGACAAGTTGATAGATTTTAAACTAGGCTATTCAATGAGAACCAGTGAGAATAAATCAAATAATTTTGCCTAACTACAGAAAGTATTTGTAAAGCCCTGTAAGGTTTCCATTTCCTAAAGCCACCTGCCATCTCAAATGCCCCTAATCAGTCACAGATGCTGGATACCAACCTGCTAACCCTACAGCTTTGAGAGAAAATATTGCACTTTGTAAACTCATTCCTGGGCATTTCCTTAATTTTTCTTAAACTAAACCTTCATCCCTTATTTTCCACTTAAATGTAATGAGTTAAATCAACTCTGACATTTTGCCCTGCTAACCCTTACAGTTCTGTTTAGCTGCTTTCCTATCTTCTTCTTGAAAAGCCTGAAGACCTCAGGTTTGGGGGTTTTTTGGATTTTTTTTAATCATTGTAGTGGGGTTTTTTTTTCACTCCACATCTCATGATCACCCTCCTGGTGTTGAGAAATCCTATTTAATGCAGAATTATGACTGTTTCTCTAATCCACTGCCAATGGAAAAATGAATGTTTTTCTGTTCTTATGGTTATCCCCATGATGAAGATGTACCAAACACTGAGCTTTTCTGAAGTACTGTGGAAAAAATTTTTAACCTGAAAAATAATTATATAAAAAAACCCCTAAAAACGACAACCCTAAAACACATGACCAGAGAAGTCTACTCCTGAAGAAGTAAGAAAGAATAAGAATTAAGAAACATTTTAGAGGCTTCACATAACACCCAATGGAATCAAAATAAAGAATTTCATAGATTAGGGGAGGTACCAAAACAGGCCCTGGTGCCAAACGCCATTAGAGGCCATTCAGCTGGACTGGGGGATGGATGTCTTGGCTCTGGAAGGAGCCATTATTCCACTTTAGCTCGTGAGGACAGGCTGGGAGTGGGAGTTGTAATGGAGGTAGGAAGCAGGCTGGATTTTATTAGTCTTCCATCATCTTTAAGAGACCCCTAAGCAGATCAGGTTTCAGCCTCTCCCTCCACTCCTGTGTCAGTCGTTGGTTCTGTTTTTGCTGGAGGATAAGTTTCATTATATTAATAAGCAGCACAAGTGGTTCCAATTGTGGAAGAACCACTCTGAGCTGTCAGAAATGATCAGAGGAGAAGTTTCAGCCTTTCCATGATCACAGCCTCTTCTTCTGGTGCCTCAACTCAGCACTTCCCCAGTGCACTTCACATTTTTAGCAGCCACGACAACAATAAAAGGTACCTCTACATTTCAGCTAGGGGAGGTTATTTTAAGGAATTTTATTCCCTGATCATGGCAGTACATCAGTGCTCAGAAACCAGATGCTAATGGGAATAATTGGGCTAACATCCAATCTACTGGCTGGGAGACTAGATCTAGACATGCACTTAAATTAAACTATACATCTTCAGTCTCTTACTGCAGTCAAATTCCAAACACAAACATCTTTAATCATGCCACTAAGCCAGTAAGTTTGCATTTCTTATTACTTATGATGAGATAGTGAGAAAAACTCACAGCAAAACACTCCAAAAGCTGGGACAGTTGGATCCCTATCTGAGAGTGATCCATTAATGCTCACCAGCAGTAACACTCAGAATTTGTCTCCCTCACATCATCCACTTGAAGGAAAGGGTTTTAGGTAGACAAAGTAATTAAGGATCCTTACAAGGGTGGAAATATGACTAGATTAATTAATTGTGCAGATAGAAAAATGAGGCACAGGAAGTTTTAAATACATCTGAGTTCAACAAGCAAGCCAGTAAAGAGGAGAAGGGTCTGAGGCACAGTGCTGTGCTCCAACCACTAGCAGAAAGCAGGAAGACAGGGACCCAGGGAACAGGAACACATCAGTCCTCATTCTGTGCCCACTGAAGCTGCTGGGATTCGTGCAGGAACATCAGCACCCACCCTCCAGGTTGCAGGACTGGGGTTTGGGTTCATGGATTTCCCACCCAAGGACTGAGATCCACACTTCCTCCCAAGAGATTCCCACATTGCCCTGAGAGGAACAGAGAGGAGTTGAGTTTTCAAATTAGACTCACCCAGGACTAGTCACTGAAATCTCATCTGTATTATGGAACTCAAAAAAAAAAAAGAGGGGAGAAATGTAAAAGGAAATCTTTGTAGCCAGGAGTACCTGACTCTCCCACAGTAGGAGACGCAGGAATAGTGTTTCATGTCATGGAGATGTAGTTAAAATGCAGACAGCATATCCTTGTTCTCAGAATCTGAGAGGTGTGGTTTGTGCATGTGGACAAGCCATCGTGCCTCCCTTTGATCTATCACTTGATGTAGAGGAAGGCTTTTATGTGTTAGTCCCATATAATGGATAATTTAGTCTGAAACCATTATGAAAAGTATTACATTTTGGGTACATATGCTTCAATTATTCTTGAAAGTACACAGGAATATTTTATGACATGCACACAGATTTCAAGTAAAAAAAAAAAAAAGAAGAAGGAAATAAACCCAAAATTTTTGTTTACCATCCAAACAAATTTGTTCTTCCGAGGCAAGTCTGCATGCACTTAAAAAAATTCTGCAGTTTTATGATTTTTTAAAGGTAGGTTGTAAACAATATGCTTAAATGTAATATAGAAGTGACAGAACTATCACTTATTAAAATTACCAGTGGTCAAAGAATCATAGGATGGTTTGGGTTGGAAGGAACCTTAAAGATCATCTATTTCCAACCCCCTGCCATGGGCATGGACACATTCCAGGTTGCCCCAGGTTGCTCCCAGCCCCATCCAACCTGGCCTTGGACACTTCCAGGGATGGAGCAGCCACAGCTTCTCTGGGCACCCTGTGCCAGGGCCTCACCACCCTCACAGGGAAGAAATTCTTCCTAATATCTAATCTAAACCTACTCTCTGTCTCTGGCTGAAATCTCTAATCCTTTCCCCCTTTTACAAACAGAGTGGGCCAGAGGAAGGCCTGACCCATGAATCCATGGACTGCTGATACGACATGAGACACTGTGACAGTGGGCAGGGCTGGAGTATCCCCTTTTCCCATAAGAACAGTATTAGCTGGGCATTTTAAGAATGATTTTTGAGACAGGAGGGTCTCTGTTTATTTTCTTCACCAGACACGCTTGCAATGACAGATCCTGGAGATGGCCACAGCTGGACACCAGCCAGAGGTGAATGCTGACAGCAGTGCCACTGATGGCCTCCTGCAGGTGCCTGGGTGCCCTTTCCCCTATTTCTACATGGAGCATCCTCAAATGAGATATTTGTTTTTCAATCAGGAAAATTATCTTAGCTTGTATTCCTTCTGTTTTCTTCTAGTGAATAAAATGATGATCAGCAGTGCCCAGGCTGAGCTGACCCAACCTGTCCCCAGCCCGTCTGCTGAACTTACCTGGGATGAAAGGCGTGGAATGACAGGCACAGAGTGGAATGACAGGCACAGAGTGCCAGAGCTGGCACAGAGGCTTCTTCTGCAGGCATCTCGCTGGCTGTTTTAAGGTCTTCTGCCTCTAAGTGGCACCACGCTGGGTGATTGAACACTTGCTGGAATCTGTTCTACCTTTTATTGTAATGATTTCTTACAGAGCTCCGACTTTCCAAACTCTGAACTTTCAAGAGTACTGCCTGGATGTCAGAGCCCTTTTGTCAGAAAGACCAGAGCCTTCTGGAGTGATGGGCCCAGTACTACAGAATCCCTTTGGAAAGCCACAGCTCTTAACCCTTCACTGGGAAAAACTGGAGTTTTTTGAGAAGGCTGTCACATCCCTGGGATTTGTAGTGGCAGGGATTCAAAAGACAGCCAGGCAGATCTTCCACTGGTGTGAACTGCCAGAGGGTCACACTGAATTGCACCATCCATGACCTGGCTTATGGTTTTGTATTTGCTTAAAATAATTAGGCCCAGACTGTCTCTTATGCAGCTTCTGCTCAGAAAGCAGGAAACAATTTGGGAGGGGGAAGAGGGTGTCCCAGAAAGGAGGAGTCCAGCCTACAAACACACACACTTAGTCTGGGAGCCCTGAAACTGCTGAAGCAAACTGCAAACTGCTGAAGCAAACTCCTCAAAGCAGCCATGCAGCACAAGAGACATTGTACCTTTTTAAACCAACAGAAAGAAATCTCCTCTCAGTGCCATAAGGGGCTCATAATGCTAAAATATTTAGATATTCAACCATCTAGCATGAAATCTGCCTTTGCTTACTACGTCACGATCCTCACACATCTTGCAGAGTTTGATGCTTTGCCCTCCTTTAAAACAAGGTGATGTTGTCCTGTCCCTACATCCTAAAACCAAATCCAAAGCCCAAACTCTACAACTCACAGCAACAACAACCAAGCTACGCAGCCCCAGAAAATCACTGACACTTTAGGAGGCCTAGAAGAAAGTACAGCAAGAGGAAAGTTTTTCTGTATTTGAGGGAAGGTTGTCAGGACAGTAATATAGTACTGTGAGCAGTGAAGACTGGGAGATTTATGTGCCAATTCTGTGTATGATTTATTTAGATGAATTGCTCTGTATCAATATGTAAAAATCCAATAAATATAACTCCCTATACAAAGGGTTGCTCCAATCCCAATGTTACAGTGGAGAGTTTTGGCACAAAGTCAGGATGTGCATTAAAAACACACTTTTTGAGAAGTCTAATAAATAAAAGCTCTGAAATATAGTTTCCCACTGGGAAAGGCATTTTAAATCATTTTGATAAAGAACTTAAATTAGCCCTTAAAAGGAGGGGAAAGCTAGGTCCCTGTAACTAATTATTTATAGCTATTTTGAATATAAGAGTTCAAGAAAGCTGGTCTCCATCCCCCATTTTCTACCACAATAAGTGGGAAAGAAAAAGCCATTCTCCTCTCTTCCCCAACCAAATTAAAAGTGTTAGAAGGGTGAGGAGTAAAACAAAATTAAAATAGGAAACAGGCATTTGAACAAGGAAGTTTCACATTTTCTGCCAGCAAGGGATGGGTCTTCAGTTCTCCTCTGCCTTACTCGAGGGAACTGGGCTGTTAACTCACTCCAACATCCCAAAGAGGGAATATACTATATTTGTCAAACACCAGCAGGAATGTTTTTAGAAGGAAATAAACATCTGAATAGCCCCAGTCTTTCTGAAAGTCAAAGCAATTTAGAGAATGCACAGCAGTCAGAATTGCTGGGGACTTCAGCTTCTAAGTCACTTTGGTGCTTCTGAGTCTGTTACCCAAAAGCACAGCTGGCATTCTGCCTTGGAGGATTTGCAGTCTGAGGACCTGCTACCACTCCCAGCAAAGGCTGTGGGGTTGGAGGGGTTGGTGTGGGGGTGGCTGGGGCTGGATCCAGAGCTGGATCTCATTCTAAGCACAGCAATTCCAGTTTGTAAGGCAGGAGGCTCTGCTTGGGAAGGCTGAGGGATGAGAGAATAATGCTCAAAAGCACAGTGCCTGTGCTGGAGTTTCCTGCTGCTGTGGTTGTACCTGTCAGGCTTCCCACCGAGGTTACTGAGCTATTAATCTTGGACAGAAAGCAGAATTGCCCTCTCCTTCTCAGCAGATTGATTCTCCTCGAGCTCCCTTCTCTTGCTGAGCAAGGGCGTCTCCCAGGACTCTGCCAAAGGAGTTGTTCATTCTCCTCTGCTCCATCAGGAATGTTTCCCTCTGAGCCTGAGCTCATTCCTCTCTTTAAATCTGACATTCACACCTGTTTTGTTGCAGGGCTCAGTGAGGTTTTCTACAGAACTTGCAGACCCAGGAGGTCACTAAGAGGTGGCATTTTGATAAAGAAGAGAAATACGTGCCTTGGAAAAAAGGGAGCGGTTCTTTGGATCCAGAGTTTAACAGAGCCTACATTTGGGCTGGCTGTGTGGCCAGAACTTCATGGGAGACACAAACACACCTTTCACTGATGAGGACCAAGTCTTTTGGTGTCTTCCAAGACACACTTCCATGCCAGATGAGACTTCCAGACCTCTCTGCCAGCGTACAGTCCTCAAGAACCACCAGCAGAACATCCAGACATGTCCTGTGAGGTCAGAAACAGCAGAAGAGCTCAACCACAGAGCATCAGTGCCCAGTCTTCCTATCCAAAGCCAACACAGAAAAATATGGCCAGGTTTTCAAAAGAACTCAACAGCTTGAGGGCTTTGTTGAATGTCTGTCTGTAAACACAACAGTGGGAACTGCAGGATGAAGCTCTGAATATCTGGCCCAGGCTGGGACTCCTCAAAAAACTGGCCATGAGCCCCTCTGAAAATGCAATGAAATGTCCTATGCTATGAAAATGCTATGAAAATGTCCTACATGACCCCAGGAGAAAAAGAGAGAGGCCAATAGCACAAAAAGCAAAGGTGCTGCAACTACAGACAGCAGTTTTCTTCCAGTTCAAATTAGACTTCAGACTTCTCCCAGTCCACCAAAAATAAAAGTTCCTGGACACTGAAAGCCCAAAAGATAAGACAAAGAAAGAAGTGGAAATCTGAATTTAAATTGAAACTTAAGCATTAAAAAAATCACAAAACATTTGTTGCTGTCACGAAAACTTAAACTCCGGCTTGTGACATTTTAAACTTAATAACCAAAACCATCAGCCATAATGATTTCTCCATCTGATTCAGCATTAATATTCAGACAAATGCCAGGGGCTGTCACTTCCCATATTAAGGCAATCCACATTCGTTTGCATCCACAGCACCTATGGATGTTGTTTGTCTAATGAAAAAACTGTAATTTTTAAGCTGAAATGAAGGAAAGAAAAGAGGTAGAATAAGGCAGCTGAGTGTCTTTTGAAAAACATCAAAATGCATTTTCTTTTCAATGCCTGAAAAAGATTTGATTATTGAGGGATCCTTTCCTCTTGACTTCATTATCATTACACCCTCAGTGCTGGGTTTTCTAATTACCCATCTAGAACTGGAAACTTCATTTCCATGCATTAGGGTGTAAGAGGGCTGGCTTGCCTGGCTCAGCAGCCAGTACTTACAGAACAGCTGTAAAGAGCAGAGTCAGACTGCAGCACAAGAGGAAATCCTCAGCAGAATTCAAGTGCTTTATGTCTGTCATAAACACACTTCCAGATCAAATTAAAGGAATTTCTTTTAACTCTATTCACAATCTCCAAATAGTCTGCTCTACGAGCTGCCTGAGATCTTAGTCATTCTAAGAAATTAATCATATTCCCTCTGTCATCTGGCTGTTTTCTGCTGACTGCTAATTCATGGTATATTGATTTTAAGACTCTCTTAACACATTATATTTTCATGCTAAGCCAGGAAAGCTTTTCTTGCTGAAAAATCATGTCCCATCCTCATTCCTCATAATGCTCAGTTTCGTTCCTCCTCACTTATTTAGAATGATTGATCAACACAATTTAATAAGCTTTAAATGATTCAGGGAATTGTTCCATACTATTGTACCACCTACATTGTTTTTTTTAGCTGCATTTAACACCACAACATGAATTCTGCTTATCAGACTTGGGTGTTTGCCTAGTGATGCAAGATTTTAAAAGAGCAGATCATTCTTGGGCTGAGACACTGGGGTCCAGAAGATTTTACAGAGGTTTTGGATATCAACTGCTCATAGAAACAACTCATTATCTAGATGGAAGAATTTAAAGATCCTTCTAATGACAGGAGTATTTTTTATCACTGATTTAAAACAAGTCAAGACTTTTAAAAACACCTGTGAACATCTACACTATAACAGATGGTGATTAAAATTTATAATGAATTAGATAATAAATATTTTGCTTGCTTCATTTCAAATGTCATTAATGGTGAGTGAGGTCTCTCATTGGACTAGCACAAAACTGCTGTTGGCAAAAATCTAAGTACAAAACACAGGCTTCACATTTCAGATGCTTATAAAACTTAATTCTCCCCCAACAACACCACTAATTTGGCTTAATGATTATACATAAATATTTTTGGTGAGTAATGAGACCAAAACTTTGCTTTTATTTAAATGTTTCTAACAGGCATGCGATCTTTATAACTTCCAAATGAAGTTTGGAAGTTAAACTGAAGCTATTGAAACATTCAATAGATTTTCAAATCTTTGAGAACTTCTCTATTCATGCCAAAATTTTCAGAAAACAAGGACAAAGAATATTTAATTTCTAAGAAATGGGTGTATAAATGTATTTTTCTTTTTATTCAAACTTTAATGAATTTTTCTGCAAAAGTATTTCAGTGGGTTTTCTTCACTTGCAGACACTTGGTCTATCAGGTGCTGGCTGCAAATATGGTGCAGGTGACTCATCAAATTTGTTTCCAAGTATTTCTCAGAGGAAATAAATTCATAAAACTTACCTTTCAAGTTAGATGAACATTTTAAATATGAATTTTCTTAGTAGAAAAAAGGTAGAGTAGGAGCTGCAACTCTATTGATCAGCAAGTTGCTATACCAAGCTCAAAATTATTTAAGACTAAAAGAACCACAAAGAAAAGATAAAGTAATTAGCACAAAAATAAAAGAGTAATTTAAATTTCAATGTATCATTAAACAGTAGATACACATACTTCCATTTTTAAAAATCCTCATGTATACAATATATACATTTCCCCCATTCTGGTGTGAACAACATACAAATGTAAAATTATGGCTTGTTCTGTGTGGTACAATATGTATAAAAGGCAAGTTTGGGTCAGGGAATGAAAAAATGTGTCTGGGATTTAAATGAAGCTGTTCCAGGTCATCCCCCCCCCCCCAACCCCCCCAAATTATAGGTTTGGGGAGATTCTTTTTCATATCCAAGGAAACTACAGACTGGAGGAAAAATCCATTTGCATGGATACATAAAGTGTATTAAAAAAAAAAAGAATTGCACTGGTAATTTACCACTAATTTGTACAATCAAGTAACATCCACCATGAAATCTGAGGAAGATGAGAAAATAAACATCCTTATATAGTGCATTATATAAGTAACACATAATACATAAAAACTCCAATTTAGGTTTTACCCACTAATGTAAATGGTAACATAAACCTACAATTGAGAGTAGTTTACTCTACAATTTTGGCTGAGCAATGCACTGGTGGGTAACTCACTCTCTTACCACTGAGCTGCAGTTTATTAAACATTTCGTATCTGAGACGTGAATAGAGTGGAGGATTAAATTAGAGGATCACTTACTGCTAAGAGTAACACTTCAGTCAATGCACGATTCTGTCCATTCAACACACCTTACAAAGAACAGACCCAATTCTGCTTTCAATTACTGGGGTGCAACTTTGACTGAAGTCAACAGATGTGGCACCTCAGGAACTGTTAGCAGGACTGCACACTGAATAAAAGCCCGGGAGAAAAACTCTCTGATGGAAACATTTCTGATGGAAACCTGATTTTTCAAATAAAGAAAAGTTTAGTGATCAGCGTGTTTCACAGAAAAAAAACCCAACAAACAACCAACACCTTATTTTCATAAAATATTTTCCTGCTGAAATTTTGAATTATTTAGGTTTTTTTTTAATGACAAGTCAGGGTTGTTTTTTGAGGAAAGAAGGAAAGAAAGAAAGAAGGAAAAAAGGAAAGAAGGAAAGAGGGAAAAAAAGAAAGAAGGAAAGAAGGAAAGAAGGAAAGAAGGAAAGAAGGAAAGAAGGAAAGAAGGAAAGAAGGAAAGAAGGAAAGAAGTCCAATCATTTGACGTGTCACTGAAAAAAAACTATCTATGGATTCAAAAGACAAAGCTGTACTGAGAGTGACAAGAAACGGAGACATGAAGCGAAGTGAGAGGATGGAAATCTGGCAGCCCTCTGAAAGTTCCTTACAAATTCTCAGTTTAATATTTTAATTCCTTAGACAGAGAAGCCAGATCTAGAAAGGTCCATGTCTCTCAGCATGGTGATGTGCAAGGAATTCCTAAACAGGAGTGAACCAAAGCATGGTCTGGGCATTTGCTGCTGGTGGCTTTGTTACCAGCACCACAGTGGCTGACAGAAACACTACTGTAGTACTTCATTTCTCATGCACTGGACAAAAAACACTCCAAAAGGCAGGGAAATTAAGCCTCCACACATGCAGCAATTTCCCAGGGTGTAAATCCAAGCAGGGGTTTCAGGAAGCAGGACGTGAAATAAGACAGGTGTCTGTCCCTGACCGAGGCAGTCTGGAAGTGTTTAGTGCATTCCATAAGCATTGCCTCGTGTGCTCCTGAGAGCTGCTGGGAGAGGAGCAGGTATCCTGAGAGAAAAGCAGAGGGAAAACAACTGCTCTGCTCCCAGCAGCACAGAACCTCCTGGAAGGTCAGCCTGGTGCTTTGGGCCATAAAGGAGAAACATGAGTGAGACCATAAACTTCACTTTCATGGGGAGTCCGAAGAGTCCTGTGAAGTCAACAGGACTGTTTTGAGGATGAAGAATCACCCACATCAAATAAAAAATTCAGGATTGGGCCATAAAGCATGCAAAATATATTGCATCATGAAATGCAAGTCAGCGCTGCGATGATACAGCCATTACTCATGTGTGTGCTGGACATCCCTGCTCTAGGAACAAACAAATCTTCCATGCTTGGGGAAGATTATTGAAAACAGAACCCCTGTGAAGGATTGCTGGGGCTGGGCTTGGACAGCTTAGCTTCTTTCCACCTAAGAGATCTGGGAGGTTATTTGGGATAGCTGCTGCTCCTCTGTGGCCAGGCTGCCATGTGTCCTCCCTGCTCCAGCCACGTGTGATGGCACAATCTGCTCTGGCCGTGGCAGGGCTGTGTGATCAGGACATGGCAGACAGGAGGAAGATGTGGCAGAGCCCTGGACCAAAAATGACTTTTGGTGTGCCAGGAATGGGGCATTAAGCTATTCATTACCTGAGGCTGGACGGTGAATCAAGAGCGTTACTCTGGAGGTTTTACTTGTGTGTCAGGATTTCTGGGAGAAAGGAATATTTTTTGTTAATTTCTACTCCCCTCCTACCCAAAAACCTCCGAGAAGAGATCCCATAATGTTTTAGGCATTGTGAAATATGTACAAAAAGAGTCACCACTGCACAGACCTTGCCTGCTATTTTAAGGCAGGCTACTGAAGCGAGGGTGAGTGAGACAGACTGTGAAAGGGGGGAGGAAAGAAGGAGAAAGGTTAAATAGCAGTAGAAAACATGGCTAGAAAGGACTATTTGCACAACTGATGGTTCTGAGCTGTTAGATTATGCTGACAGTGTATTAATCATATGTTACAGCCATATGCACACACACTGGTAAATTTATATTTGTCTGCCTATAAATGAACATTAGATGTAAATATATGTAAATTATTGACTATTTTTCATCATGTTAATAGGATAAATATATTAAATATTTTAAATATAAAAATCTTTCCACATTACACCATTGGAAGAAATTGCAAATATATGAGTGTGGGAGATGAGCTTATGGCCTGCACCAACTCCAAAGATTAGGCTTGAAATCCCAGATTGTCCACACACTCTTTCTGCAACTTAGCAAAAACTGAGATTCTTAAAATATTCCTGTCTCTTTTTTCCATTACTTTCCTTTTTTGGTTGTTTTTTTCTTTCCCTTTTGCCATATGCTGCCCTGATGACACTGCCTCTGGGACGGAGTTTGGCCAATTTCCTTGACAGCGCTGAAAAGTCCCTTTGCATCCACCTCTCCCATCCTGTTGCTCCAACTCCTGCACTGCTCACTATGGATGAATTCCTGCAGTGTTTTGTCTGACCACCCCTCATATCCCTCGTTGAAGGCCTGTGTGCTCAGCTTACATCCAGTCTCATCAGGATGTCTTTTTGATTTAAGCTCTTGTCTTCTCCCCGCTAGGCCTGATACCTCATCTGTTACCCACTGCTGCTTTCTGCATTGTTTCTTTATCCCAGGAATATGGTGTGCTGTGTCTGGGCTGACATCTTCTCCCTCACACCGTGGCTCATTTGGTCCCTTTTTAGTCCTGGCATGCTGATAGCACCTCTAACTGGCTGTAAATTTCTGCTCTGGAGCTGACACTGATACATCCTGGGATAAACTTATTGCATGGAAAGAGCTTTTGCTTGGTGATGTGTTTTGTATTTGTTTGTGTGCGTTTTTAGGAGACATAACGTGGCTATCAGGAGACAGGTAAAGGAAGAGAAGTGATGTGTAGCAGGAATTTGTTGGCTCATGGAGAGAAGCAATCAGCTTTGTCCAGAGAAGAGAGTGTTGGTGGAACTGTCCTGTCACTGACTCTAAGGCAAATGGATCCAGTCTCCACCTCAAGATGGAATCTGTCCTTTCTCTTGCTTTGCTCTCCCATCACCCCCATCTCCCATTTTTTCCTATATTCTTTATGGATAGAGTTTTACTGTGCTTCCCTAGCAGGCAATTAATAAAAATCACCACAACAGAAGCAGACCTGGCTGACATACGAGAGATGCACGAGAGACAGCTGACGTGTCTGCATGAATCCCAGCCTTGATCCTGCAGAGATGCCTGCATTAAAGTCAGGGAAAGATTCCAGTGCAGAAAGTTAAGTGTGTGTGTCAGTGTTTGGCAGGCTGAGACCTTGAAACCTGCTCAGGCATCACGGCTGGGTACAGACATAAACTTGACACTTGCAATGTTTCACTTAGCTTTGACAACATGTGATACTCAGGGGGTTGTTTTAAAAGTAAATATAAACCATTTCCCCATTAGTTCTATTGCCCTTTCAAATGGGCTTGGAATGTAGATTTCTTGGGTTTGATACTTTCCTAGGAAAAAAATGGCTTAAATTAAAGGAGAAATTTTGAAAGAAACTTGGTCTGTTGTCAGTGTCATATTGAGCCTTTTGGACCACCAGATGGAATCATATGGATGGATACAGAATGAAAGAAAGAATAAGAAAAAAAAAATGTTCCAAGAGCCGCTTTTAAAGATTTTCAAGGGCATTTGAGTAGCACTTCCCTCACTTAAAAATGCATCAAAAAGTAAGAGTGGATCTTTACAACAGTGACACATCCTTATGTTTTCTAGGACAAGGTTACTGCTGGCTGGCTTGGGAAGGAAAAGCTTCACCAAAGCACAGATCACTCTTTTTTCAAGTCATTGTCAAAGCTCTTTGGAGCCAGAGCACTGGGCCACATCAGGCATGGCCAGGCTGTGGTCTTTCTCCATATATTCTCCTTTACCATATATCCAAACAGACAATGCATTTTTTCCTATGTCCATGCAAGCTGTGTTACTTGGAAAGAGAAAACGCAGGCTCTAAATCTAGTACTTCAATTTACGTATTTTTGGGATGCTGTGCTTCAAATTTATTTGGTAGCAATGATGCCATATGAAATCTATTCAAAATTTAGCAGCAATTTTCAGATCCTGAGTGCTGAGAAGAGCTGAGCAGATACAGCCCAAAAGTTTCCATGAGAGCATTCCCATTTCTTCTTTATTTGCTTTGTACATCTACTGTGTTGAACATAGTTAACAGTGGGAATACTCAAAAAACAAGCTCAACAAAATTCTGAGCAAATGCAGGAGTAAATTCATGGTAAAGCAGATGCCATTGCATATGCATTCTCACTCAAAAAATTGACTCCCATTGTCCACCTAACCATGAAATATTCCATGAAAAATTATATGCTGGAACAAATAACTCTGGAAAACAGGCCAGTCTTCAGGTACTTGGGGTCCAAAAGGTGCTGGTCATCCACAAAGATGTGTACACATACATATAAATACATATAAATTTTAGTCTACCATGTAAACTTACCTATTTTAAGTAATATTGTACTCTAACCATGCATCCATGTTTAATTTTTTGTGCAACTCTTCAAGGTTGTTGCTGCTGGTACCAATTTGAATAGAAAACCTTTGAGAACAGCACAGACTAATGTAATTTATGACAGATAATGTCATAAAGTCAAACTAATGTGAGAGAGGGAAACATCTTGCAACAGAGAAGAAAACCTTTTGCAACCTGTGATCAGTGGATCTCACCAGAATGAAAACCAAAACAATCCACTTGGATTCCTGCCCGTCACACACTTCCCTGAACAGTTTTGCTGTGAACATTTGTGACCATGAAAATGTTCCAGTGATTCATAGTGAGGAGCAAATGAATCCCAGAAAGCTGCAATCTATTCAGAGGCAATTAAATCCCATCGAGAGGATTCAGAGGCTTGGTTATTCTGCCAGTCTAGAGCTGTGAGAGGGGTTTTGTGACTTTTCTGCAGCACTCTGCCTAAACAGCACTTGCTCCACCTTGGTTGCATTCAGCTTTTGTGTTTCTTGACTTTCTTCTTACTATGGTGAAGGACTGTCACAGGAGAGCACAGAGAGGATGTTTAGGACAGGAGTAAAGCCAGCAGGCAAAGATGGTGATGGGACAGGGAGAGTTACAGAAAGTTCTGCTGCTGTTCGGTGTGTGGGAAGGGTAAAGGAGAGCTGGCAGCTAATCCATTCCTGTGCTCATGAGGGACACGAGTACATCTCCTGTCCCAGCACTTCAGCTCAGTCATGGCTCTTGTTTTATGGCTCAGGATGGAGAGACCAGCTCCCACAGCACAGGCAGTCTTGGGTACTGCTGCTGGGGTCTGTGCCTATGGCACAGGGAAGTCTTGGTACCACACCTACCCCTGATGGTGGAGGATGCGGAGGAGGGGGTGGGTCTGTGGATCACAGATATTCCTTGAGATCCAGGATATCAGACAGCATAACTCAGCCCTGGATCTGTGCAAATGCTGCCTACATGGAGTTAATAAAGTTGTGACCTATCCTTGTCCATCTTCGTTCACCTGCACATTCTGATCAATAATGCATATTGCTTTTTGCCTTCTCCTCCCCTGTGAGAGGCAAAGCCAATAGAGCAGCATTCCTACAGGCACATCTCTGTTTGCTGATGACGCAGAAGTCAGGAGGTTTGTCTGCCCTTGTGCAACCTTACCCTTGGATAAGGCCCCCCTGTTCCTGCTGCTGAGCTCCTTTCCCAGATGAGGATTGTTTAAGTCTTAAAGCAGTGAGTGTCTTCAAGATGGGAGCAAATTAGGAGACATGTCAAAAGAACAACTACAACAGGAACTCTTAAATGCCAGGTCTTAAATCATTCTGGCAAATTGTCAGTGTGCTTATATTTCTGCCTCACTCCCCCAAATTTGCTGATGGATGACCACTGATAGGAATAAGTTGGAACTCATGATTTGGCATCCGAGCCCAGCATTAACTAAATCACCCCCCTGCTGCCACAAAGAAAAAAGCATTGGTTCTGATCCAGTTTAGGAATTTAAAGCAACCACAACAGAAAAATGAAAACAGCACTGATTTCTTGCTCAAAGGAAGATGTTGTTAGGATGTTGCACAGAATGTCAAGAGACTCCTTTCCAACTGCAGACAGCCAAGTAGTGCTTTCTGCCCTGCTGAGGTGCATTGAAAATCCTCCTGGGGTTTTATTCCTGGCAAATTGTGAGCACTAAGGTATCCAAAACATTTGAACACTCTGGCTTCTCAATGAGGTATTTCACAGGTTGAGAACCTGTATTATTCTCCCGTCAGGCTGCGTTTGCCCTGTGTTTTACAGACCAGCAGAGATGAGGTAAGCTGCTAAAGAGCACATGGCAGGCAGGTGGCAGAACAGGAACTATTGCTGGGAAATGCCTCTTGCTCTTCTGTCTGCTGAGGAGTCAGACTACGCTGACCCCGGCGCACGTAATGAGGGAGGGAGCGAGGGAGAAAGAGAGCACGAGAACTTCTCTCCTTTTATCACACCTCTGCATGCCCACGAGGGCCTGACCTCTCCTCTGCCAAGCCCTCTGCAAGGGGGCAGGTTCAGGAAGGATCAGGGTGAAATGTGAACTCACTATTTATCGCTCAGAGAGGTCAGACTGAGAG
Organism: Hypocryptadius cinnamomeus; assembly: GCA_013400635.1. Taxonomy (NCBI): domain Eukaryota; kingdom Metazoa; phylum Chordata; class Aves; order Passeriformes; family Zosteropidae; genus Hypocryptadius; species Hypocryptadius cinnamomeus. The sequence continues at coordinate 107,071 of VYZP01021965.1, forward strand.
TCTGGACGTGAGGCAGACGCATCTTGGATTCCTTCCAAGGCTGGAGTGGCTGCTTTGGTTCGTGGTGCCCAGGATTTTGCAGGGCAAACTCTGATTCAGCTCTAAGTCTTATTAGAGGCTCTGCCTGAAATTTCTTTCGTTCTCATCCGTTCAGCTGAGGGCACTGAGGGCATCCTGACCGCCAGGCAGTCTCCCTTTGGATGCTGCAGTCTTTATCCTCAGGGCAGCTCTGCAGCCAGTGGAGCTGTGTGCCTCTGCTGACACAGCTTACAGCTCCCAAGGATCTGGCCTCGTATTTTGACTGTCACACACACAGCACAAGCAGCACTGCTCTTCCCTATTTTCATCATCACCACCAAGATTTTGTTTAGGACTGTGGTTTACAAAGATCTTATTATAGAGAAATGAAAAGAAAACTCATCTAAAATCTGGTTACATTGAAAAATTCCAGCTGTCTTGCAATTCAATGCAGCTGTGCTATCTAGTATCTTTTTCTCTTCCTTTTGCATCTCTTTATGGAACATTAGCTTCTATAGAAAAATGCTTTTTTTTTTTTTTTTAAACATGGTGATTTTTTTTTCCCCCCTTCCCTCTTCATTATTTGCTGGCTGTTATTTCCACCAATGAAACCCACAGACTCTGACAAGGAAAATGCAAAGATATTTTGAGACAGAGGAACAGCAATGAGGAAAAAAATAGCATTTGGGAAGAGTTTCTACTGGCAATCTCTTGTCCATGATTTTTTTTTCCTTATACAAACTGTAATATGATGATATTATGCAACTGCCTTCACATATTAGAATCATTATGAGCTGTAGCTTTGTGATATCATACAGCAGGTGCTAAGAACAGTTTTTGCTTTTTCCCCAAAGCGACTACAAAATTACTTACGATTCCATTATAGAACAATCAACACTTTGTGGGGAGAGGTTTGTATTATTTTGTGATTGTGTTAGCGAGGAAAAAAAATTAAATCTATCTTTCTGGGGAGTTTGCAGCATTCTCTGGGTGAAAACGAAACTGAATTAATTTGTAGCCAAATGCCTATGCCCTTAGCCAGGCAAAACTCTGATGGAACTGGAGGGACTTCAGTCCTCACTCAGCTCTGCTTTCTCTTAGGGATCTGGGGATGTCACCTCAGCACCTGAGTGCAGAGTTCCAGGCAAAATTTAGTCCTGCAAACAAGACTGAAAGGGCCACTACAATTGTGGTCTTAATATTTTTCTCACCTTTAGGATAAAACCAAAACATTAATAAAAAAAAATTCTGCCTCCGTGGGGTGAGGCAGGTTCACAACCAGGCAGATGTGGAGCCCAGCCAGAGCCCTCTGAGAGCCACCAGCTCCCCCCAAAAATACACAGCTTTCTCTGCCTCTCTGGGGCTCAGGGAAGCTTCACCTCTGGCCAGCTCACGTTACTCCAGCAGGAATAATTCCAGATGATTCCTGCTCCTAGAGGCAGAGAAAGCCACGGCCCAGGGTCTGCAGGTCTCAGTGCAAGGAAGACCAACAAGCTCACAAGGAGTTGCATTTTCTCCCCAGAATTCCCTGCCAGTCTCCAATGCCCACATGGCCCCAGGACTGCCAGCCCCCAGAGCTCCTTTGTTTCCAACAGAAACGGGACAGAAATTTCCTGATCAGTTTTTATCTAGGGAATTGCAGCACTGTGGTAGAAATCTGCCAGCCCCAGTCCCTCACCCCTTCAGTTTAAAACCCCAAAGACTGCAATTCTTTCCTCCCAAAAGTCCATGTTGTTGTCCCATCCATCCCAAATGTAGTTAATATATTAAAAAGTACTTTTCCATGAAAAAAGCAAAATATGTCCATTGGGTTGTATTTGCTATCCCCTGAAGATAACTTGCTCTTATTATATGAGCACTTAGTACCAGATATTCCCCTTAGAAACTGAAAATATTTAGAATAATTCTCTCTATATTAAAGATAGAAAGCAGAAACACAGGAAAAATCTATACAGAAAGCAACGTGAAAGTCCAGAGAGGCAGGGTAACGAAATAATCAAATATCTGGAACACTTTCTCCCTTAATGTGAACTCCAAAGAGCAAATCACAACATTCAAAGCTCCAGCCACCCAGAGCAGCTTTTGTTACATCTGAAAACAGAGCTCCAGACCAATCACACTCAGGAGGAAAATACCTTAACATCATTCCTTGCAGGAGGACTCTTTGAGTGAGCCGTGCCACGCTTTCAGCAGGGGCACCTCCAACACCAACCACAGCCCGTCGTGGTTTCCCTGCTGCAGGAGAACACTGGGATAATATTGTTTCCCAGCCTTGGTGTCACATTAAATCAGAAGCAAGGCCCTGGATCGCTGCTTTAGCCAGGAGTTTCCAGGCAGAGACACTTCAGATCTGACTCCCTGCAGCTACAAAGCGAAAGCACACAGAGAGCCAGCCAGGTGGTTCGCGCTCACCGGGCCAGGGGCTCGCCTGCTGTGGGTGAGGAATTGATTTCAGGATCCCTCCACGTCTCAGGGACTGCCTGGAGACTTCCAGCTGTTGCCAGAGTGAACAGCTGGGGACAACAGGGCACAGCCTCGTGCCACGGTGATTGCTGAGTGTCACATTGGTGACCCTGGGCAACTGGATGCTCTAAAACAATCCCAACAGCCAAAGCATTGCTCACCACAATGACAAGCTACATGAAAATAATAATAATAATAAAAAAATCACTTAAATTTGTAATTGAGCCATCACCCCAGTCCACAGCAGACCTGAAATCAAACGAGTTACACTGGTGGGATGGTCCAGCAGCAAATCCATCGACATAAAAAGCCTTTCCTGGTCGCGGTTACAAAACCCACGTTCAGATCCACACCTCGTGTNGTCCCGCTCCCGCCCGGCCCCGCAGCGCGGGGTCACCGCCGCCGTCCCCGGGCTCCCGCCGCGTCTGGAGCGCGGTTTAGCAACCCGAAAAATAGAAAAAAATAGAGAAGGAGAAATCACCATGAAAGCCTGAGCTGCTGCAACCGCCCCCCCAGCAACTCCCGGGAATTCTTGGGCGGAGATGAATATGGATGGAAATCTATATTACCCCAGGCACCAACTTAGCACAGGATGTTTATGAAATATTCCTGAAATGTAGTTTATTTACAAATCAAGTTATCCACTTATGCGAGATATTTAAAACATTGATGTGGTTAGTGGACAGTTATTGTTATTACTTATCCCTTGTTACGCTCCAGGTGCTCCGTGTGGTACCAGTCAGGCTTGGTCCCTCCTGCCAGGAGTCTACCAGGGACAGGCCTGGGCCAGATCTGGGGAAGTTTTCCCTGAAATCAGACTGTGGCTGACGACAAGATACCCGCAGAAATCGAGAAGAGAATAAAAGCTCTAAGGAATTTTTTTTTAATTTCTTTTTTTTTTTCTGCTGGGTTTGTTTATTTGTTAGCTATAATTCTTCAGAATAGCAGCTGGATCAAAGTTCATTTCGAGCAATTTTGATCACGAAATAACCAGATCAGAAGCTGCTTCTTTCTTCCCTTCTTACGCATCTTCATCAGAGGCTTTTCCCTGCTGCCTTTGAGCACCAGGCAGCAGAGATCATGTACCCAGCCCTAACAAAACCCAGTTTCGCACCATTAAAGGGAGGATAAATTGGAACACTTGCCAAGGACTAGACAAGCTTCAAAAGAATATTTTTAGCAAACCCCTGAGTCCTAACAATTTGGAAAATGAGAAAAATTCCTTAGCAGGCTGCGAGCTGTGTTCCAGCACACGGAGCTCGCTCTCTGTGTGCTGGCGCTGCGCTGTATGCAAATATATCACATTTTCCATGTTTGTCTGTGCATGGTTTGAGCAAGGGCACACTAAAGCACCATCTCTAACTCATAAAGAAAGCTCCAGCTGTGGTTGTTATCTGGGTGTCATCTGTTGTAAAATGCTGCTGTTGCATTTCTCTGCTTTTGGGTTTTTTTCNTCCCCTCCGGGCAGCCCCGGGCGCAGCCCGCTCCCTGCGGGATGGGGATCCCCTCGCTCCCAGCCGATTCCCACCATCCGCAGGGCGAATAAAGGCGCGTTCTCAACCGCCTTAAGGGGCCGAGATCGTTCCTAAGGCCGAGCAGGCGCCAGGAGCGGCCAAACTCACTCGTGGGGCGAGGAAACCACCGGGAGCCCCGAGCGCGGGCGGGCGACATCGGCGACAGTCGCGACAGCCGCGCGCCGCCCCCGCGCCGCCGGTAGATGGCGCTGGCGCACCGCGCAGCGCGNTAGCTATAATTCTTCAGAATAGCAGCTGGATCAAAGTTCATTTCGAGCAATTTTGATCACGAAATAACCAGATCAGAAGCTGCTTCTTTCTTCCCTTCTTACGCATCTTCATCAGAGGCTTTTCCCTGCTGCCTTTGAGCACCAGGCAGCAGAGATCATGTACCCAGCCCTAACAAAACCCAGTTTCGCACCATTAAAGGGAGGATAAATTGGAACACTTGCCAAGGACTAGACAAGCTTCAAAAGAATATTTTTAGCAAACCCCTGAGTCCTAACAATTTGGAAAATGAGAAAAATTCCTTAGCAGGCTGCGAGCTGTGTTCCAGCACACGGAGCTCGCTCTCTGTGTGCTGGCGCTGCGCTGTATGCAAATATATCACATTTTCCATGTTTGTCTGTGCATGGTTTGAGCAAGGGCACACTAAAGCACCATCTCTAACTCATAAAGAAAGCTCCAGCTGTGGTTGTTATCTGGGTGTCATCTGTTGTAAAATGCTGCTGTTGCATTTCTCTGCTTTTGGGTTTTTTTCTTTTTAAATGGTGACTTTACGTCCACTTTCTCACACACATGTTAAGGTTTTGCCTCTGCAGCAAACCTGGGCTCCCTGAACCGGGTTTTGGAGCAGGACAAACTTCATGGCTGGGGATTTTTGTGTGGGGTGTCCTCACTGTGACACGCAGGACACGGAACCAAGCGCGCCGCAACTGCAGGGCAGAGGGGAGCAATTTTTTTTTTTTTTAAATTTTTTTTTTTTGTGGAGAAGAATCTCTGCAGCTCATCAAAACAGAGCTGCCCGTGGAGAGTTTAAAATCACAGCAAGAACTTGTTACCCTTTTGGAACCTCTCTCTGGCCCCAGCCTGTGTCTCCAGGCGGTGCAGAGGGAATCGCTGGAGGTGCAGCCCCTTCCCTTTTCTCTGCCTCACATCCCTGAGGAACACAGGGAATTCTGTGCTTTGCAGCAGGGTTGTCCTTTGTTTGTTGATTTGTTCCCCCTGTTCTGTTTCAAGCAGGTATTTTAAATAAAAACCACCTTGTACAAACACCAGCCTCGCAGAAAAAAACAAAACATTGTTGAACTACCCAATCTGAGCTGCCCATACTGTGAATATTTTGCATACACCATTTATTTTTCTTTGCCATTTTCTCTTAAGAAATCGTCCCCAAATAATCTCTTCCTGCCTATTAAAACTGCATTCTTTTTCATGTCAAAGAGGTGGAAAATATGCACACAGTGGTTGAATCTTTGTTATTCCATGCCATGCTATTCCCCATCAGATGCTTGAACTCTTTCCTCAGGTAATCCTGAATTTTGCAAGTGCTCGGAGCAGCACGGGGACACTGCAGCCCCTGGGTCAGTAATGAGCTCCCTCCATCCAGCCTTGAGTTAGACCCCTGCCCACCAAGTTACAGACCTTTTTCTGAATTATTTTTTCTTATCAAATATTGATTAAGAGGATAACTTGTCCGTGAAGGGTAAAAACAAAAAAACCCCAACAGAACAAAACAGCAAAAATTGCAATTTTAGAAGGTACAGCGGGAAAATTATTGCAGAGGGAGTAAATTGGCTAAAGCTGACCAAAAGCAAAAAAAACCCTGAACCTTCAGAATTCAAAGGGAAATGTTCTGTCCTTTGCTCACCCCTTTGAGTGAGGAATTACAGCCCATCTCACACTGTTTGGAGAGCTGTGCTCTTTGCACTGTGTAAATATGAAGCAGAGCAGAAGAGCCTTCTCCCTCCTCGCTAAATTCCCCAAAATTTAGGGAATCTAAAGACAGACCTTCAGCAGGCACTTTAAACCCTTCGAATATAAAATTTGCCCTTTCCCTCCTCAGTAAAATCTGAAAAGGAAAAGCCCTTCAGCAACTTCCCTCTGGGTGTTTTAAGGAAGTTCATCAACCAGACAAACATCAAACGCTGATGGAATGGGCATTTTTTTTTAATATATATAATTTCTAAACGGATGTGCTTTTCTTTCAGCAGGAGCTGGCAGAAAGGGCTGGAAGGATTTTTGGTCTCTGTTGTGGACAGTGTCAGTGACTTGGTCTCTTGTGGTCTTTAAATTTGTGAATTTAAAAGAACTGCTGCAATTGTCTATGAGGTCATTGGCCCTCTGAGCGCAGGGAGGTAAAAATGAAGTAGAATAAAAAGCTTTTGGAAAAAATGTCTTTAACTGGTACTTATTTGAGAGGTGTCACAGTGCTGTGCCCATGTATATATATGAAATATTGTTTACATGGGGCTTTTTAATGTCACAGATTCCTCTCCTATGAAGTTAAATTATTACATAAATGAGCTCTTGAAAGGTGATTTTACGTGAGAAAAAGCTATCTCTGACACAGGTCAGAGAAGCTGGAAGCATGCTGCTAAACCTGTGTACTGGCATGTTTGAATTTCTTTTTTAGGGTTCCTTAGCAAAAATAGCTCATATTTATAGTGAAATAAATTGCCTGCCTTTAATGGTCACTTTCCCAAAGCATCTGCTGAAAAGCTTTTATCCATGTGCTGCACCTGCTAAAATCAGATTAAAGAAGAACCAAAGCTGTTTGCTAAAGTGCCCATGTATGGGAGAAGGGTGAAGAATTAAAAAAGGAGCTGCAATCAGGATGATTTTTTTAAAAAGTATTTTTTGGGTTTGAAATAGAAAACTGAAATGGTAATTTTTTTTATTTTTAGCACGAAACAAGTACCTAAATTAAGACTGTGATAAAACCAGCAATAAAAGTCAGGTTGAAAGCTCCCCCCTGATACAGATTTAATTCAAAGTATAAGAAAGTTTGGGACCAAATAAAAGCTATCTCCATACCTAACAATATCCCAGAGGTTGGGGAATATTCTGCAAAGAATGTATCTTTGCATTCTACCCTTTTTTCAGGGCAGAAATACATCACCTTAGCTCAAAAATAGGTGTTTGAAGGATGTTATTGGGTAAATGCTGAATTTTAATAAATTAGGTCACTAATTATTAATTTGGTGCTTGAACACCAGGGGAAAAAATGCTCAGCTCTCAGAATTTGTCCTGTCTGAAGGGCAGAAATGAAAAGAAATAAAGCCTTGATGGACAGAATGTTTGTTTGGGTAATTACTAACAAAGCCAGCTGTGATGTACCCAAAGAGCACACAGATCAGATATCATTTCTGCTTTGCATACTACATCTGCTCTCAATATTTTTGGTCATTTCAGGTCCCTGTGCAGAGTTATTTAATGCTGCCGTTTGTTGTGTAACACCAGTGAATTCTGTGATACCGGAGTTCTGCCGGTTCAAAGGAGATGGCCCTGTGGAGCATCTTTTTGATGTCATGGCTTTTGCTAGAGGCTTTTGTTTAAAGCTTCCCACACACTGTCTGCTCTCTCTCCTGCTCTCTCTCCTGCTCACGTGTGGGAAACAGCAGAGTAATTTGCAATATAAATTACAAAATCAACTGTTGAGTTTACAAATTGAATATGCATGAAAATATTGCATAGTATTACTGTCTTCCTCAGCCTAATAAAGGTAAATATGTCTGAAATTTGTGTTGGTGAAAGAGTGGATATTTATATACTGTAGATATTAATTACAGCTGGGCTAATTTAAAGTTTCTGTTATTAATTCCCTCATAGTTCCTCTGTCATTGGGATTAACCACAGCCACCTACAAGCACAACCATTTGGTAATATCCTTAATTACAATGAGAAGATGTTCCTCTTACGGTTAAAAGCAGTGCTTTAACAAGTGCCTCCTAGTCTCTTCTCTTCTGTTTATTCCAAATGAATATTAGCCCAGGGAAAAAAAAAAAAAAAAAAAAAAAAAAGAGAAAAACATGCGAAAA
>VYZP01021967.1:4950-58522 GCA_013400635.1 Hypocryptadius cinnamomeus
CATAATAGAACCAGCCAGTGCCAGTTTGTTTTCCATGTTTTCTTTTCTCTGTAAGGGATTAGTTGTAGTAACAGATTTCATGTGCCAGAAAGTGGGTGAACATTAACTATTTTGTCATGCACTGATCCTTCCCACAGCCCTGCAAAATTTGAAATGCGGGAATGGTTATTCATTAACATTTCTTTGTGTCTACAGGAAGTACATTTACTATGTAAACATGTTTTATATAGAACATACAGCTGTTTTGAATGAACACTCAATGAAACATAGGAGTACAGTGCCTACACTGCCACTTCAGAAACTCTGAGATACCACAGCATTGTGTTTTAGAAGAGTGAACACAAAAAGACTTGGTGGAAGTTTCTTTAAAAAGCCAAAAAATCTTTGATTTGCTTGATTGTTTTTGTATCTAAAATGTAAAAATGTATCTGTACACTGAACTATTAATGTGCAATTTTTAGAAGTGGAGAATGTGTTTCTTTGTGCTGATTTTAATGGAGATCTCATTAAAGAATAGTCTAGCACAATCAGATAGTCCATTTTTCACAAACTGGAGAATATTGCCACCAGAAAAAAACAAACTTATAGCATGCAGAAAATGTGCCTAGAATATCTAGAAGAATCACAGGCTGTTTGTTCTGAGAGTGTCAGTTGTACATCTGTGAGGAACTTAACCAGTAAAGATGCATCCTTGGGTAATAGGTGGAATTGTCCCAGATACACCTCTCTGCAAGCAGCTCCACTGGCTAAACTTCATTTTAAGAGCATTTTATGGAACTGGGATGTCTTCTGAAATGGTGAGGAATGCTTCTGTTTCCCAAGCAGTCAGAGTGTTTTGTCTGTGCTGCTGCCTCTAGGTGGCTGAAGCTGTTTTGCCCCTTCAGGGCTGCAGGATGGTGCGTGGACCAAGGTACTTCTCAAGCTGTACATTGTAATCATGGGCTCATCATTGTAATCATGTACACATCGGCCCTCCCACGTCAAGGCAACCATTCCTGAAGGACTCTAAGGCCGAGAAGCATAGGTGTGCTGAAGAGAGGGGTTGTGAACAGCAGGCCAAGCACTTGGACAGCTCTCCCCTGCACAGAGGGCAGATGTTGAGGCACCAAGTTAGCCAATATTTGGACCATGGGCTGCTATGCTGTGGGTTTGTGTTTGGCTTTTAGGTGCAAGAATCACTGAGACTGGAAAGGACCTCTACGATAATTGAGTCCAACACTACCTTGTTCAACACTAAACCATATCCTCAAGTGCCACATCCACACATTTTATTTTAACAATTCCAGGGATGGTGAATCTATCACTTCCCTGGACAGCCTGTTACAATGCCTGACCATTTTGGTGAACAAATCTTTCCTAATATCCAGCCTAAACCTTCCCTGGTGCATCTTCAGGCCAATTTCTACTTGTCTAATTGCTTGTTACTTGGGAGACAAGATCAAGTCCCGTCTGGTTACAATCTCCTTTCAGGTGGTTGCAGAGAACAATAAGGTTCCTCCTAATCCTCGCTCAGAAAAGCCCAAGATGGAAGAACGGAGTCCTGGTTGTCTAGCCAGTCCTACATGCACCTTTTATTAAATGTTAAGGAAGGGGAGGGTTTCTAGTTGTAATACTGGGAAAATAATACTGCCCTTAAACTGGCAGGATAGTACAGTGATAGGAGATGACAATTAGATAAGCTCATAAATTTTGAACTAATGGCATCTGTGCAAAAGCAGAAGGTTAATTCTTTGCAGTTGATAAAAAAGAAGTGTAGGAAAAAAAAAGGCAAAAAGCTGCAGTTGACCCTTCAGGATATAATGCACTTGTGTCAACATGGACTCTGCCCAAACATTGTTCTGCTGTGGAAGCAGCTGGATGCCCTGCCCTCTGGTTTATATAGCACCAAAGGGAAGGGGTAGGGAGAGATGATGTGAGGGAAGAGGGAGGAGAAAAAGAGGCAGGAGGGACGATAAAGCAAACCCAGCTCACATCTTCAACACCATGCTCTGAGCTGAAAATGTTCTCCAGCTGACCCTCCCAGCACTCATTTCTTGATATTTAGGAGCCTACATCAACAGAGAGTCTGGCTTAAAGTCACAGACGCTGTGACAAGCTGCTTCCTTTACAAATATTTTTCTCTGGGAGGGTAGGCAGTGATGAGAAAGGAGCAGGGGAGAGAGTAATGGCTATCCCTATCTGGCCTCTAATATTCAAGGTCTAATTTATTGTATTCCATGTAGCATGATGGTGTCATTTTAATGGTGTATTAACACTGAAGTCTGGAATATTTATTTGGTAGACAATGCATCTGATACTAAATATACCTCTGGGGACATGGCTGTGGGATGATTACAGAACTGATGTCCACCAAATTGATAGCATTTCTCTGTCCTCCTGAGTCTTCTGCTGTAAATGTGGGGCAGGTTAAGAATAATGGTCTCTGTGCTACCCTTGGGGACAGATGTGTCCTAGCACCTGCACTCTGGATCCAGGATACAGAGCTTCTACACAATTATCTTCCAGTTTACTGTTAATTTCTATTCAAATTAATCAGTAGTTACTTGACATGAGGAATTACGTTGTGAGTTTTAAAGCTTTATCACACACCATTGTTTTTTATTTATTTATAGTCTATTATTCATGCTAGAAATACTGAATAGTTTTGTAATGTTTCTTTTTTTTTTTTTTGGTTAATCTCCCATGTGATTTGCATACGTATAATGAAGCAGGGTGGAGGGGAGAAGGGAGAGAAGGGAGGTTACTGTGGAACTGGATTTTTTTTTTTTATTATCTATACCAGGTAATATGAGATAGTGCCCAACAGAGTTTCTTAACATCCCTTACTTTTAAACAGGTGAATGTACTGAAGCAAGACACTGATCTCAGGAAAGAGCAACCACATATGCAAATGCCTGTACTTGATTCATGGAGTTTAATTTAACATGAACTGTGCCAAACCTATGCTGTGGATATTTTGAGAGTTGTTTTCATTAGCATTCAAGCAAGGTGCTGTCCTGTCTGTGGGAAAGACAGGATGTGTGATGGAGGGAGCCCTGCAGCCCAGCATCTGCAGCCTAGTGATCTATAGCCATGGCTTCTGCAGGCTCAGAGCAAAAAAGGTGTGAGTGTACATCGGTGGGTTGGTGACAGTGGGGATTCTCTTGCCAACAGCCTTGCTGGATGGCGGGGATTGCAGCTGTTAGCAATCAAAAGGAAGCTTTTGTTTCCTTTTGACTTTTACAAACTGGCCTAACATAAGTTCTATTTATTCAGATGTTTTTATACGAATTTTCCAAAGATATCAAGTTTGACCTTTGTGTACATCGTTTCCCCTCCAATTAGTGAGAACTGTTTAGAAATGTCAAGGATGGGACTAAAAGGGACCTCTTAGGTGCTGTCTGCTGCTGATTCAGTCAGCCAGATTGCACATGATCTTTTTCAGCTCTGTCAAATACCAGAAATAATCTGTCACTCCTACTCATCTGTTTGCAGTACTGCTGTACCAGAACCTTGTCCATGTTGCTTAGAAACCCTCTTCTAGTATCTAAGTTTCTCTTCACAGCCCATTCATATTAATTTGTTCTTGTGCCAATATTGTCCCCTAGTTGGGTGGCTCTGCTCTCTATCTAATATTTGCATATCACTTCGATGTATTTGTAATAAGGAACCATATCCTTTCTCAGACTTCATTTTCTTTTGTGTTAAGCAAGCACAGCTTTTTTAGTGTCCACTCATAAAATAGGTTTGTTATTTCATGGATATGCCCATGGATTTCCCTGCACCTTCTCTTGTTTTAGTTCCTCATCAATAGGACCAGACTTGCCTAGGATTGAGGTCAGATAAACTGAAATAATTCCCGCTTTAGTGGCACACGCTGTCAATTCTAACATGACTTTTTCAGATCCCAATCCCAGTTTCTAGTATCTATGTGATCTTTGCTTAACTCAATATACTTTTTGAGGTGAGCATTCATCCCCATGGATTTGATGCCGTCCTCATAGAGTTGTCTCTTTGGCCAGAGGTTTGACATTTCACGTCTATTTTATCTTGAAAGACATTACGAGTTTCATCTGAAATCCCAGTTAATGAGATTTTGAACCCAGTTCACTAGACTACCACAACCCAATGAAACTCTCAAATTTCATCAGATTCCCAAATTTAATTCCTATTGCTTTATTCCATAAGCAGAAGCACAAAACGAGGAGTTTCTGTTGTTTCTGTAAATGCCTGTAGAGTGTTTTTGGTCTCAGCCCAGCATCCTTGTCATGGGTGACATGAATGGGCGATGCAGCTTGTGTGCTGCTGCCATGGGCCAGTGCCTTGGGATGGGCAGGTGTTCCCACCTGAGACAGGATGTGCAGATGCAGAGACGAGAGCTGGCTCCAGGAGAGATGGACCCAAGGCTCCATCCCACTCCTGCAGCGGCGTGTTTGAACAAGAAGAAAGAACGCGGTTGGCAATGGAATGAGTAAAGTTTTACAAGGAGAGCAGGTGTGCCTGCTTGAAAGATAAACTCTTCCCCCATGCGACGATAAGATAAATGATCCGAACTTGTGATTTAGTTAATGTTTCTGTCTTTAGCCTGCTGTGTACACAGCACCCTGATGGATAAGCTGCCCAGAACTGCATGCCTCTGTATGCACAGAGATATAATAGTCTGCAATATCATTCTCTCACCCTGTGTCCTTAACTAAACAGCCTTTAATCATTATACATCATTATTATATGTTCCTTATTATACAATGCAGCAGCTACCTTGCATTAAAAAAAGCCAGTGCCTACACTAAATATCATCATTGGCTGTGTCCTGAGGATCTTGTTTCACTGCTATTGCAGGCTGTCACGGTTCTCCAGAGCAGTATTTAAACTATGTCTGAATTCAGGCAAATGTTTTTTGTTCATGTGCCTTGAGAATTAGAGTTAATCCATCTTTCTCACCAAGGGAAAATTCCTCCAGAGGCATCTTGCTCTTGTTTCACTGTTTATCGATTATCACTCCCAGTTTGCACGTTACTGGCTGTGGTGTTCCAGCTGCATTTGAATGAGCAAAAGAAAAGCCAGCTGGTGCTCTGTTGTTCTGATTTTTATATCAGCATTTTGGTTTCAAAGACATTTATCTAATCTTATTAACTGGCTTTACCAAGAGGATTTCCTCACAGACTTAACTGGGAGAAAACAAATAGGCAGCAAGGAGGGGGTGGTGGAGGATGTCTTCTGTTATTCTGCACAGAAGCACATTCTTACCTACTGGGAGAAAAAATAAATCAGTTTTGCCATTGAATCAGATGCTGACACAGTCTGACTAAGGCAAAGCTCTTTATTTTCCCTTATGTGAATGGCCTGTAAGAAGACAAGGCAATGGGCATTTTCTTTCCATGCAAGTGCAGAGAACAGGCCAGAAGGCACAACCTGCTCCAGGAAAAAAGGCAGGCAATGAGCCCATGCTCCCACTCAAAGGAATGAGGCCAGGGGGCTGGGGAATGGGGACAGTGGCCATGTCCCCAGCATCTCTCCGTTCTCCCTTTTGGGTGAGAGATCACTTGTTTTGTATGGAGCTTTCTTGCATGAAAATCATGACTAAAAGCCATGTGTGCAGAGTGCAAAAATGGAACAGATTTGGGGAAATTAGTTCTAATGGTGCCTATACATCTGGAATTTCTAAGTTCGAGGATAGCAAGAATGCAGCCTAAGGTCCAAATTAGGTCCAGTGAGACACATGGACAAGCAATGGTATTCATAAATTCAGAGTCATGTTCAACATAAAGTAAAATACAGTGAATGTACAAGCACAAGAGTAGCAACAGGAAAAGGGGGAATGGCTACCAGCTGAAACAGAGTAGATTTAGAAGACAAAAATAAAGAATACGTGAGGGAGAGAGAGCTTCACTTTCTCATGAATAAAATGCAAACAGTTGTACCTGTCCTTATGTTTTATTATCAGTATCGTCAAGGATCCTGGTGTTGGGCATGGGCTTGCTTGCTTTCCTTCCTTTCTTCTTTTCCTTATCACTCCCTCTTTTGCTGTGTACAGATCCCATGTTTACATGAAAAACTTCTGTTGATTCCTAAGGAATCTTTTTAGATTTAAGTGTGTTAGCTTTTAACTTAAAAGCTCTGTTTGGGTTTGCACTGGTGGAGCATAACAGATGGTCCTGGGCTGAGTCAAGAGAGTCGTCGATGGCTTTTCTCCTGGGAACAAAAGGGAGTTTCCAGGGAGTTATTACCCTAAAATCCCATGCAGAGCAAGATTGGCAAGAGCTACTAGGTTTCCCTAGCTCTCTCTACATGCTGGGAATTGTCCACAAAGGAGACTGTATTATCCTGTCTAGAGGGAAAGCTGCGAAATGATGCATTCACATCCCATGCCCATCACAGGTATTGCCATCCATGAGCAGGCACAAAAGCCTATCCAATTGATTCAGAAGTGTTTGAGATCACCTGAAGATCAAGTCCACTCAGTCATCCTCACTGCTTAGAATGTCTATCCAGCTCACCTTTAGGCACGGCTGGGCAAATCTTATTGCAGCTTCCAGTCTGCTCCAGCCACCTTCAGCTTCCAGCCACCAAGGCTGTGAGGCGGTGGATTGCACAGGCATAAGCTAGGAGTTCTGAGTTACACACTGTAGCCTCTCTAGGAGGTGAAGTATGGCATGCTGGAGGGCACCCACCTCCTACCAGTCTGCAAAGCCATCCTGCCCTGACTGTCACAGTAAGCTTGCTCTGCCTCTTGCTCATGTGTTTTTTAGAATAACATATAGCAAGGAGTCCTGTCTGAGGGCACATCAGATAAAATGTCCTCAGTAAAGGAGCGAAGTAGAGGGCATAAGTGCATCTACCATGATGAAAAGCTACATGTTTTCCCCAGTGAACAGATCTCCAATAGCATGTACACTTCTGTAGTCTCAGCACCTGTCCCCATGGGGAGGCAAAATAAGTAAGTGTGTGCGAGGGAGCGAATTTAAAACAAAGCTCTGAATCATCTCCTTAAACAGATGCCTTTGTTTGTCACAAAAGAAATCTCTTGGTTGCTCCACTCGTCTCACCTCCAGAATCAGCTAAATGTAGGCAGCACTCCATAGAAAATAAGTAAGTCCATGCTGGAAGTTAACAGAGTAGCCACTCTGGATTATGTCCCTATTGCAGCCATGCTCTGAGATGAGAACAGCTTCTTGGTACTCCAAGTCTTGCATTGTGCATCCCAAGTGGAGGACTTCATTTATTATGTGAACAGATTTGTTTCCTTCTCTACTCTAATTTAAAACACATTTAATCAAACAGGGACCTTTTGAAAATCTGGATGCCCAGTGTAATGATTTAAAACTTTTGATTTTAAGATGTAGTCATTGTCCCCATGGTCTGAACCCAGACTATCAGAAAGAGCCTAGCTGAATAAGGCAGCCAGTGGTCTTCTTTTCCCAACAAAATCGCGTTTCCTGTACTAATAACAAAGCTTGATTGTTCAATAAGTGAAGCTTTGTTGGGGCATCCTCCAAGGATGTGATAAAGTCCATGTCAAATTTTTAGTTCACCACCAAGAAGCAATGTTTCCCACCTGTGAGAAATGCTTTTGTGTTTGTTCAGTGTCAGTCAAAAGTGAGCCAAAATTGTCTTTAACCAGAATTTTTATCATGGGATCTCTCACAGCCCAGTGTGGGGCCTCAGGAAAGGGTCTTGGCTCTGTGCTGAGCTGTGGACTCCCGCTGCTGCACATCCAGCCCTTTCCAAAACTGTGTCCTCTGGAGCTGCAGACACAGTACAAGCATACAAAGGCACAGGCAGGCTTTGTCCCAGACTCTAACATAGTGTTACAAACTGCTTAGAAGAACATGAGAGAAAGATCTGAAGAAATAATAAGCATGCATACACACATACACTCACACATATATGTCTTGATTTTGTTTCTTATCCTTCAGAAGAGTTGGGAAAGGGTAAAAGTCTCTAAGTTTTCCAACTTCTTTTCCATTTGGCATCCATCGTTCAGGATCATGGCTAGGTAGATTTGTTCTTTCTGTCCTTAGAGGGTCCCCTGATTCAACTGAAAGCCCTGCAAGAATGTGTCCCTATTTCCTCTTTTTCACATGAAGCTTATTATTTAGTTCCTGTTAAAGCAGTTTTACATCCTCCTTCTTACTGACAGTAGCACTGCTGTAAATTTGCCTCCGTATAGCTGTTGAACTGTTTCCTTGCCTAAGCAATCTCTAAATAGTCACACTTTTGGATCAGTGCATATTTAGTAAGTGACTGACAACAGCAGAGAAATGCTTCCACAAGAAAAGAGGGATTTCATTCCATCACAATATTTTATGGCTTGAGAGGACCATATGAACTGCCTAACTCCTACCATAATTCTTGAATTGCACATAGATAAATAGAAGTGTTATCTTGTGCCACCTGCAATGCTAATTTTTTTTTTCTCCACTGATAAAAATAGATATAAATATATGTCATATATATAAAGGTCACACTCCCTTAGTGGAGATTGAAGCCCACAAGAACGATTTCCCACTTCAAATTACACTTTGAGAAATATCAGTTAATTTTTAATAAATTAAAAAATCTTAAATTTGAAGAGCTTTTATCTTGTAGTGTCCTAGTTTCTTAATTAATTGCTATATGATACCAGATAAAATGCTTTGTGGAAGGAATCTAAGTCTCCTGTGTCATTATTTTGGCCTTATTAATCAAATGTATGGCCCAACAGCTGTTGAGCATCCTGTGTGCAATACTTCTTCTATGTTTCATCATGGCAAAGTAACCACCTCAAGGCTTGAAACAACTACGGGAGTCAGAGCTTAGAAGGCATTTTCAAGGTTTGCACACTAGGTGTACTTCTGTTCTCACTTTTTGTACGTATTTAATCTATTCTGTGCAAGTATCCAAGCAAGGTGAGTGTAGTATATTTGTAAGGAATTAATTCAAAGTTTGCCAGCCACTTAGGAAACAGTGACAAGATGACTTTGCTACCAAAGTTTACAGGGATCTGTCTGTGTAGTAGTTTGGAAGAAGCACATAGTTATGACTCTCCCTTTTTTTTTTTGCCATGAAATATTGTACAAAATGATGACAATTTATATGAATGCTTATGCTCCACAGCTGGGATGTGACTGATTTAATGAAGTGTTTTAATTAGTTCAGGTTCTGTGGACTTGACTGTATATCAAGACAACATATTTCATCTCATCTAGCAAATAAGTAATGCCAGAATTCAGGTCCAGTTTCACTTATGAATAAATCTACCTTTGGTTCCAACTAAAATATCAAGTGTTGACTGCCTTCTGAAGTTGGCAATTCCTGTGAGTTTCTCTCTAGGCTGTGGATATTTATGGTACTTTTCCTTTTCTGGAATACTTGTGTGTTAAAGAGACCCAAAGCCACCCTTGTTTCCCCCATGTGTATTCCCTCCATTTTTCTTCCCCTTGTTCCATATTCCCAACCCTCCTGTCAAGAAGATACCGCAGGAGCATGGGCTGTGGTCTCCATCGGAGGGAGCTGGAGGATGAGCTAGCTCCCACCCTGCAGCACCATCGTCCTTCCCCTGGGACTGGATCGGTGGAACAAGCCCTTCACCCTACCACCCATTCTTCCTTTGGTTATTGAACTTGTGGGGAAAACAAATCCTGAAAACCAAGCAAAAACATACATTGTTGGACCAAATATTGATGAATAAGAACAGTAAATCTTGCCAGAATTTTTATTGGCTGTATCTCTCAATGCTTCTCTTCTCTGTGTATCTCTAGAGATTTTCTTCATCCTTTAACATCTTTGTTGATGCCAAGTAAATCATCGTCCCATCTCCTTCAGTTACTCCTTTGAAAGGCCATGTCTTGGGTTGGAAATGCAAGATGTGGCTGGGAGTGTGTATTCTATTACCATCTATTAGAGGTAGGGCAGTTACTTCTGTTAATTGGGCCACCTGTTAAAACCAGGTGGGGCAGTTTCCTTTATCTCTTCCACAACCAATCCTCCCTCCAGAAAATATCTCCTGTTAATAGGCCCTTGAATCTCACTGAATGACTGATAAAATTACATCATCCCATTGTGAGATGCTCTGTCCAGGGGGAGGAGCCAAGCATTCCTACATGGATATAATCTGAGACATGGAACGACAGAGACAGCCTTTTCCCACTGGCTTCCCAGAGGAAGACCAGGCCCATCTACACCACCGCTGGACCTTCAGAGGAAAGCTACACCCTTCTACAGGATCACTGCTTTAACAGAATCACATCTGTCACTGCAGGAGGACAGCAGCCACTGTTCAATCGCACTGCTACCAACACCCTGACCCACAGGGCGTCAGGTCGTATTCTGACTCTGTCACTGTTGTTTTGTATTACTGCATTTTTATTTTACTCTAATTTATTCCCTAATAAAGAACTGTTATTCCTACTCCCATATCTTTGCCTGAGAGCCTCTTATAACAATTTGGATGGAGGAGGTTTGCATTCTCCTTTTCAAGGGAGGCTCCTGCCTTCCTTAGCAGACACCTGTCTTTTCAAACCAAGACATGCCATCATCTTGGGAGAGTCTGAGGACAGCCATTTGCCATAAGGTGAGACAAGGACCATCACATATGGATGAGTTAAGAGGAAGTCAAATCAAAACCTACCCTTGAGATAGTACCAGTCTTCTCAGGTTATAGCACCCTTCAGCTCCAATGCAGAAGCTGCAGTTTTAAGGTGTTTGTTGGAGCCAGTTTACCCAGATGCCTGTGGGTGATGTTTTATTCTCAAAGTGGCTGTTACTTCTTTAGGCAACTCTTGTCCATTATCAATGTGTTATCCAAGCATGGCTACCACCCTGCATGAGCATTGAGAAATTTGAGCCTATTTTAGTGAAGTATTTGCCTCCTGCTCTATATTTCCCAGCAGGCGGAAAACTACAGATGCAGCTTTCTTGAAGAAAACATGCAGGAACAAGCAGCTGTTTTGCATAATAAGGACCCATAATTTCTGGAAATGACTGGTCACCTGAACTTCGTTTTACAGGTCACTAAAAGATGATACAAGGTTTATGTGCAAGGACGCACCTGGAATACAAGTGATTTTGAGTATGGTGGTGGATGTATGGCCTTCTGTGAAGAAAAAGATTAAACTGCATCTATTTGTATATGTGCACTCATAATTTATATAGACCCAGATGTTAAAACACTTGCATATCCCTGCATAAATAGCAAATAAGGACAAGATTTCTGAATTTAGGATGCCTTTTTAGTGCGTGTTCTTGGAAGATTTTTCTTTTCTGAGTATAAAGCACAATTTCCTTTGAAAAAAAGAAAATCAACATGCACCATAAATGACAACTTGTTATGGATGTAAATATTAATTATACATTGAAATTCTGGAACTGTTTTTACTACAGGCTTGTTAGCTTGTTAATTATCATAATTATCATACAAGGGGAAAGGGAAGAGAGAGAGAGAGACTGATTAGTGTTGGTAATTTGCCTCATCCTTTCTGTGCTGTTGCCTTTTTTTTTTCGTTTTGGGAAAATTAATTCTGTGAAATTATCACTAGGGTGCTGTGTGCTCCAGGATACGTCTGCATGATGCGGCATTGTTCTGGCAGAATGCAGACTTAATTCCTGCTTGGCACCTTTCTGGTCCCTCTCTTCCACGCCACGTTGGAGTCTGCCAATCTTGGGCAATGTCATGTCGTGCACTGCTCTACCCTCAAAATAAAACTGAAAAAAAAATAGGGACAGACATGCAGTGCTCCTGAAACCTCAGACAAATATGGGCTGACACAGAAATAAAGGAAAATTGTGGTGTTTTAGTTATAATACAATAGAGGAACATTACTCCTGATTGGCACAAAGCTGTTAGTGGATACCAGTGTGTACCATAGCCATCCTCAGTGTTTTGGAGTGGTCTTGGTGTAAGGTTTCTCCTCTTGCTGACTTTTAATGGACTCTTCGTTTTTTCTTCTTGCATCTATATGGGTGGGACAGCCTTGGATACTGAGAGATGACAGCAAAAAATGAGAGAAAGAAAAATCCCATATAATGTTTGCTCATGTGAGAGTTTGTTTTAAGTCTGAGGCAGGAAAAAAAGAAATTAGGTTTAAATATGTTTCATCATAGAAAAAATGTGCCTTTCAGGTTTTTTAAGGATCCATATGGCCTCCTGGGTTGCCCAGGATACTCAGGAAAGACCTGGGAAAAAAAAAGGTGGTTGTGAATCCACCAAATCTGCAAAGAATACAGAATTAGTCAAATTCTGAAAAGTCTGTGAGCAACTTCAGAGGCACCTTATCTGACTAGATGAATGGGTGACATGGTGTCATACAAGGTTCAGCTCTGTCCAGACAAAGTGTTGTACACTGAAGGGGAGAAAAAAAATGGATGTGCTCATATGCCTTACAGGGCTCTCAATTACCTGCAGTGGCTTGGGAAAAGCAGCAGAGTGACACGGTGGACGTCTCAGTGATCATTTGGATGCAGAGCACAGCTCTAATTTATTGGTCAGGCAAGATGTTAGACTGCAAAAAGAGCAGGATAGAGAATAATGTGTAAAATGCAAGCAAGTAATTATGTACGTCGATGATGCATTCACATTTGGAATAAAATATGCAGGACTGGACACCCAATACTCCCAAGTTTCACAAGAAGCCTGCACCAGAGCAAGACAGAGTTCAGAGAAAGGTGACAGGAATGGAAAAGAGCGTGTGAAATTTCCCATCTGAGAAAAGACTGAAAAGACTGGACAGTTTACATTTTTAAAAAGGTGAAAAAGTGCTGATGTTGTATAAATACCATAAAAGTAGGTTGTGATATACTGCTAGCAAACAGAAAACCTATTTGACCTGTGTTACAACCCAGACACAAGAGAGGAGTGAGTGAATTGGAAAAGTAGTAATTTCAGAGCTAATTAAGAACAGAGATTTTTAGCACATGTATCACTTCTCTCAATGCCGCCAGACATCAGTGGCTAAACCTTTAACAGCGAGTGGTTTGTCAGGGTAGGAGTGGGCTTGTGGAGTGAACAGCAGGTGCTGGGGACCCGCCACCCATGCCATATGCCCTTGGGACTGTTACATGGGACTACATCTGCTCCGATCCCACAGAACAGACATTCAGTGGCAGCAGCCCGTCCATTGCACTCCTGGTGTGTGCACTGTGGGTTATATTCATCCACTAGAAAGGCATTAGGTAGAAATGGTCTCTCCACCCTGTGAAGAAAAATGTGGTCCATGAGGACCACAGCAAGAAACTCTTCAAAATCACATCTCAGATTCAAATTCAAATGGTAATGCAGATGCATCTCCTGAGCCCAAGATCACACTGAGACTCAAAGTAAGGCTTGACATTAATACTGTAAAGAGAATGTCAGAATTATACTAAAGAATCTTGGAAGATGATTGGTTTTATTTTATTTTTATGTCTTTTTTTTTTTCCACTGAGTGACAATGAGGATTCAACATTTTGGGTTAAGGACCTAGGAAAGCACCTATGACAGAAGTCCTTGTTGTGTCTTCATAGTGAGGCAATTACAGCATGAAATTAAATATTCAAGTGGGTTTAATACAAACTATTATAAACTTGTGCACACTTATGCATGTCTTAGATAAACGTTTAGAGAGGTTTTTGTGCCGCTGTTTCTCTCTTGCTCTTGCCAACGGTGCAGACTCTGGAGTAGCCTTTGAAGTG
The DNA here is from genome assembly GCA_013400635.1 of Hypocryptadius cinnamomeus. Lineage (NCBI taxonomy): Eukaryota > Metazoa > Chordata > Aves > Passeriformes > Zosteropidae > Hypocryptadius > Hypocryptadius cinnamomeus. Next base: position 18,577 of record VYZP01021967.1, read on the forward strand.
AAAGCAGTGATATATTACACAGAACCCAATAGATTAATTTTTTCAAAAAATATTTGCTGTTTTCAGGTTGTCAGAGAGATTCGCAACTTTCAGACAACAGCTAGATCCAGGCTGAAGAGACTGTACAGGAGCTGCAGGCAATATGAACACATGGGGTTTGAGATGACTGCTGTCACCTGATCTAGTCCATCAGGACACACACATAAGCATCACTCATGAGATGTGGGTTGACCTGGCTCAGTGCCAGGTATCCACCAAAGCCACTCCTCCCTACTAAGCTGGGTAGGGGACAGAAAATATAACAAAAGGCTTGTGGGTCAAGGTAAGGGTGGGGAGAGATCACTCGCTAATTACTGCCAGGGGCAAAACAGACTCCACTTGGGGAAATTAATTTATTATCAAAGAAATCAGAGTAGGATAAAGAGAAACAAAACAAAACCTTAAAACCTCTTCCTCCCCACTCCTCACTTCATTCCAGTCTCAACTTCACTCTTGATTTTTCTCTACCTCCTCCACCCCAGTGGTGCAGCAGGAGGGGAATGGGGGCTCTGTTACCAGTGCAACAAAAAGCAACTCAGCCCAGTTAGCTGTGAGTTCAGGGAGGGCAAGTGAAGACCACTGGACTGTTTGGTCCCTGATGAGTCTCAGCGGCTCCCCCGCAGCCCCTTCCTGCAGCCAGCACATCCCAACAAAAGGTCTTGGGAAATTGCCCTGTGGAGACCGCACTGTGACATCCGGAAGATGCACCTATCTCTGGAGGAGAGTAGCTCTGCCATAATTATTCAAGTCTGATAATTAACTGGGATGTAATTAGATATAATCACCCTGACAACAGTGCGCACCTTTTTCAACAGACAAGGAGGAGGCCTTGTTGTCCACCTGTGTCTGATCAAAAGGGATAATAGAGGAGCAAGCGATTAGTGTGCACGTGGTAAGGGAGCTGGGCCAGTGCTCCCATTGAAGGCCTGATAAGTGATACAGCCAGGCAGGGGAGAAAATAATTAATTCATGATATTTTTTTAAACTGTCTTTGCCATCGTGACCTCAGTTGTCAGTAGCCAACCTGTTTGAATAATACCACATTAAAGAAAAAAAAGGCAAAAAAAAAAAAAAAACCAGGGCAGCTAAAAGAGAAGANNAAAAAAAAAAAAGCCAGGGCAGCTAAAAGAGAAGAGAAACATTTTCTGCACTATCAGCAGGGTTCAGTGAAATTATTGTGTCCTTTTGTTGCAGCAAACAACAAGGGAACAGCTGAAATGCTCTATATCCATCTGCACATGGCATCTACCCAAAACCTGCTTAACACAAATGTGCCAAGGCCCATGACAAGGGCCCTGTCCTCTGCTCATCCAGAATAGCCAGAGCCATGCATGGAAACCCCCTACCCATGGAAGAAATGCTTAAAACTGTGAGCTAGGAGTGTCTGGTGCCTGCCTGAGTCTTGCTTTGAGAGTGGTGGAGGTACCAGGGGAGCTGCACATAGGGAAGAGCAGCAGCAGGGCCTTGGAGTTGTGTTGGGGATGCCTCCACAATCTGAGCAGCTTTAGATTAATTACCAAAAGCAGCTGTTTTCTGGAGCATCACCACCAGCAGCTTTCTGCCCTCACCCACTATTACGGCTGTGCCACCCCTGTCAAGGCAGAAACACGTAGCCTTCTCCCTTCCCATGGAATGGTGTCCTATTAAGCCCTGCTGGAGAGCAAAATGGGCACCTGCAGATATGCGCATGGGGATGCCCTGACACCCGCAAATGCTGATTTACAGGGTTGCTCTCAGGAGATGCTTCTGTCAGCCTGCTTGCTGAGGTTCATTCCACCCATCCACAGGGACCCGGAGAGAAAACATTTCCCAGAAGTAGATAGGCACACACCTTTGGTGTACTGGACCACACACACAAAAGTTGTATCAGAATGGAACCTATCTTTTGCAGTAGGGGAGGGACCAGATCCAACAACCAAATATCTCTGAATTAAGATGAAGTTCATGCTTGATTCGCAGATCTAAAGGCTGAGGAGAAGTCTGTAAACCCAACATTTCTGGCCTTCTGATTCACATCTGTGCATAGCAGAGGTTTTTCCCTTAGCACCTTTGAATGATCTTTCAGAATGACAAAATATCACTAGCCTGTACTTGAACTGCAAGTCAAGGCTTTCTAAAGAACAACAGCTCCTCAAGGTCTCTTAAAGCCTTTCTCTAAAAGAAATTTTTTGCTATGCCGTATATCAGAAATAATTAGAAATTGATACATTGCTGTAGAGAATGCTGTTAACTGGCTTTGTGATGGGTTCATTGCTATGTGCACATACAAAAAAGCCATGCTGGGGTCAGAGCCAGAGCCCTGATAACATCAATTTCTGGAGCCGAAGAAGTCTAGGCAGAAGTTAGTCTCTGTTTAAACCAGCCAGCCGCTGCACTATAAGTTTTTTTCTCCTCCAAGGGTTGAACGTGTGGGTCTTAGGCTCAGTGATGTTATCTGTCCATGCTTTATTCACTCTTACAGGGCAAGTTCTGGATAACCACCAGCTTTCCCCATCTGTGCAGAGTGGCGCAGAGACAAAGTGTCTACAGTCATCTGCCTTTCAACCAACTAGCTAAATGTACTTGGTCTTCCCCTATTCCCTCTTGACACAAATTTTGTTTCTTTTTCTCATTTATTTGCTTTTTATTTATTTTTCTGTTACTTTTGGATTCTTGCGTTTTCCTCCAAGGCAGATGTGGGCAAATTACATTTTCATAAATTCAAAGACAGTTGTGTATTTTTGTTGTTGATATCTTGAAAACATTTGATGAGACTATAAGCTAGTTTTTGTTACTTATAACTGAAGTTCCCTTACCCCTTTGTGTTCCCAGATTGACCTGCTTCTTCCTGTGTTTCCACTTTGCCTTTTCTAACTGTGGACCCTCACATGTACCACTGTGAAAATACTGCAGACCACTGGGGCGACTCCTCACTATATTAAGCAGAAATGTCTCTATGGGTGCAATTAAAGTCTAAAATCTTGTTTTTTCTAGGTATTTCCTAGAATTTACTACATTTTGGCAACCAGTGCTGCATTCATAGAAAGCAGGTACTGGACCAGCATGAATACCATTGATGTCTAGATGCTTTAAATACCATAAAGAAGTCTTCTGGAAGTTTCCTGAGTTTCTAGGATTTTTTTATGTCAACACTTAGGAGTTTGGTTTAAGCCTTTCTGATACTGCTTGGGAGGAAGCTTTTTGTGGTGGGAATAAGGCAACTGAGCTGGAGGGGAAAGCTGAGCTGGGCTCAGTGGGAACACTGCAGCAGCCACCCTGCCCCGCTGTGACCCTCTGCTCCTTGCTCCCACTTGCCACTCCCCTGCTGCAGCCTGTGCCCTTCCTGGCTCTTTAGAGCAGGGATTGTCTCCATCCTGACTCACACTGCCACAAATGGAACAGCACCAAGGGGACCTGTAGGAGCTGTTTTAACACAAACATCAGTTTCTTTCCTTTCAGTAGCACTGAGTAGTTCAGCCAAGCCTCATTTAGTAGATTTGTGCTCACCACTCTCCAGTTATAGTGCTTCCCCTGGGATCAGGTGCCCATACCATTTTGTATTTGTAAGACATCCTTGCTCCCCCCCAAAAAATCACCCAGTTATCGCTGCTTCATGGCACTTTGGTCAGAATGCTGGAGGGGAGAGTAATTTCCACCACTACCTCAGACATGATAGAGATGCCTGATGAAGCAGGGAAGAAAGCAGGGATAACGATAACCAGCCCAATTAGCGCAGCACCCTGGGCAGGGCATTTCATCTGGGCCCTCCGCACCGCCTGCCGGGACGGGTGCAGATGTGAGAGCGGTGAGTGACAGGCAGAGGAGTTGGGACCTGACTACATACAAAATCCTTCCCTGAGATTTTCCACCTTCCTTTTTCTCTTTCTCCCCTTTCACCACGTGAAACGCGCAGTGGGCTGTATATGCAAACACTGACAGATGGTGACACTCGGCTCCAGCTCAGGCAGATTAGAAAGGGAACTCAGTGTTCAAGGGACCAATTACCACTCTGTCCCCTCGGGGAAGAGCATATCAGATGTTTACTGGGGGTTAATAATAAATGAATTGAAAAAAAAAATTGCTCTTCGAACACCATATTCTGTGTATTCATGTCAGCAGGTTGTAATTAGCTAATTAAATGCTTGGACTGACAGAACGGCCCCAGTGGGGGTTGCAACATCGCAGACTGCTCCTGAAATATGAGCAGGAAACATCTTGGAATATGTAGGCAGGAGAACAGTTAACACCTCACATTTTATGGGAAACTTCTTCCTGCAAAGGTTACTGGGAGAACTGGGAGGAGGACTTGGACAAGTCCTGTGTCTGCAGAGCTTACTGCCAAACAAGCTGGGGACAGCATGCAAGTGAGGGGGGCACACTAGATAGGGAAACAAGCAATCATGTGCTCGAGGTAAACAACAGTTGGAGAAAAAAGGATGAAGCGTTTGAAATTAGTATAAAATTCAATATTAATTTCTACTAGCTGATAACTCCCAGCTCCTCCTTAAAAGGGTAGAAAGCTCCATGGTGGCACAATCTACTATAAATATAGGCGTCCAACCATGTGTGATTAGTTTGAGTCGTCAAAACCAAAGCTACACTTAAGAAACATGAAAGGCCCACCTTTAACCTCCCGAAGCAGAGGAAATGAGAAGGCACATTCAACCTCTTGGCTGCCATTCGGGTATTAGCTCATGCCTTACACGCCTGCCCTCACTGCTGGCCTCCAGAGATGAGAGCGTTTTGTACCACTGGCATGTCACCACTGCTTGTTTGCTTTCCTGGCTCCTTAGTAGCAGAGGGATTGGGTTCATGAACAGCAAGGCACCTGGTACACTATACAAATAGGGGAGCAAAATCCGTGCCAAATTACAGCACAAATAATGCATCTGTCTGGAGCGTATCAAAGGAGGCATTTGCAGCACTGGCAGTGAAAATGATAGTGTCTCAGGATTTTCCAAGCCCCGGGTTTCTTTGGTCTTGCTTTCTAGATACAGTGCTTTGGAGGTAAAAAAATGCTTGCAAGGGATCAACTTGGAAGTATTCAAGCCAGCCCCATAAGAATCTATGCTCACTCTCAGCAGTCACATTTTGGTTGCGCAAGATGACACACAGAATCATGTACCTGAACCTGCAGCCTGCTAGCATGTTGTACACACACAGGAGAGTGCTCATCTGCCTCTGGGGTCCTACCTCCTTGGTGCTACAGGAGTTTATTACAGATGAAAGGCTGTGTAGGTGAGAGGGGTGAGAAACATGTTAAGATGCTTCCAAAATTTAAACCATGAGTTATCTACAGAACGTGAAAAATCAACAACAAATGTGCCACTTTGCACCCTTCATTCATTACTGCATCAGAAGTTGGGGGTACACAAGGCATCTCATTTGAAAAGTTTTTTGAGACATGCATTAGAACACCTATCAAGAGAGAAGAGGAGCCAGCAGGTCAGGGCTGCATGCTTGGTGGTGCTGGTGTACACAGGACACAGGGAGGACCACACTCTGCTATACCCTCTGTGTGCAAGGAGTTGCCTGCTGTAGACAGGTGTCATCTGCCTCCCAAAATCAGAAATGCTCTGATGAACTCAGGAGGTCTAACCAAACTTTTCTTTGCTGCAGCTGTGATGCTTTCCTCATGCCCCTGCTAGTGCTCTGTGCTCTGTGCTGTAAACATGCCCACCCAAAGAGCCTGAGAGAGGATGGCTGTGATGCATTGCTGCCAGACCGGGATGTATGTTTGCACTATGGAAGCTTGTTGATCTTCCCTTTCCTCTCTCCCCTAGTGCTTATTAGGATTGCAAAGTAAAATCACTGCTGTGCCATGTATGCCAATCTGAAATGTCCCTGCCCCATGCTCTCCCACTCTCCCAGGGTGTCATCCAACCTTGGGGGTCAGTCTGAGGGGGCAGCTGAAAGAGCAGTGGAATAACCGGTGCTCTTTGTCTCCTGCCCCTTCTTGTGAGGGAATAAGGCAGGTTACTTTGTCCATGATTAATTTTTAAAGACTTTTCTTTGATAAGCCAGCCTCACAAAACTGCAGTTGTTTAAACTCTTCTAAGGGTTTTCAGCACTTACTTGTCAGGCAAATTACTGAAATAGACTTTTTAATAGTATTTTGGCCGTCTGGGACAAATTCATCCCTCCTTTCTAAGCCAGTAGGTTCATGGGTGATAGAACAGGTGTAATTTAATCAAGTGGAGGCACAATCTTGGTGGCTTGAAGGCTGTGTATGGGGCATCTCTCCCACATCCTTCATCCATGGGCAGCCTTTGCAGCACATGGATGCTTGGAGGCAGTGGGGTCTGAGCAAGACACTCCTCCATGGAGGTGCCTGTCTTGATGCCTGTCCTGATGGCTCTGGATGTGAGTTTGTAGTAGTCTTCCCATGCTGCTACCCAAAACCTGGGGAAAAGCATGTGTCCAAAGCCACCTCTGAGCCTGCCCTGCTGTGGGTGAGCTCTGCACCTCTCCAGCTGTGCAGGCTTGACAGGATGCTCTGATCCCCAGTGAAGCCAACAGACCTGAAACTTGTGACATCAGGGCAGATCCAGCTGGTGACTGCTTTACAAAGGGCTTATGAGAGTGCCCTTACCAGAATAACAAACTTGTCTTCTGGGTTTCAGTTCCCATGTAGTCACAGTCAGAATAACCCTTGGCACTTTCCACTGTGGGAGTTTAGGTTGAATTTTTAAAAAACCTCCAGGAGCTACATCATAAGGGCAAGAAATTAACAGGGAACAGACAACATCAGCAGGCCAGCTCCCGAGCACAGGGAGCAGCCATCCTGGTGCCTGCCTCCTCCCTATCATCGGTTGCCATACTCATCCCTGCTGAGGTGATGTTATATTGTTTTTTAGATCTTAACTTCCTCAAATTCCCTAGGTTCACTCCCTGAATAAGCAGCACTATCTTTACATACCTATGTAAGGGTTCAGGACCATAATTTGTGCTTTGCAATGTGTTTCTGGACTCTCAGACTATTCCACAAACACCTACGCTCTACTGACTTCTATATTCATTCCAGTGGAGCAAGTGATGCTTACAATTCATCATGCTTCCCAGATCCTGGCCATATAGCTTGACTCTTTGCAGAAATTATTTCTACAGGTATATGTTGGCACTGTTACAGGCAGGAAGATATTTTCTGCACAAATATGCATCAGAGAATGTGCTCTTTATCACACGTACTGAGCTGCCTGACAGAGTGGAAGGAAAGCAAGCAGCACCCTACAAGGGGAAGGAAGGCCTGGTCAATCTGCCAGCTCCTTGTTATCAAGCTGTGACTAGCTGGTGCAATCCTGCCCAACCATAATATTTCAGAACTGAGTCATCCAACAACATCAGCTACACTTGTAATTGCCATCTCAGATAACCACATATATTTATTATTTGCCAGCACATGCTTTATTGGTGTTCATTACAAGCCATTAATGAGGTGTCTGTTTTAATGGTAGTTGTGGAGCTAATAAGCAGGAGGTGGAAGAAGCCTGCTCTTTGCCAATACATATGATTTCTTTGCTGGCTTTTGGGCTGCCATATATCCCACCCACAAATGACAAAGGATTGTGGTGTCTGCCTCAAACACACCTGCTGTTGTCTCATTTTTGCAGGGTGTGGAGAAACAGGAGTGGGGAAACAGGAGGCTGCATGTGGCTGAGGAGGAGGTAAAGAGGTGAAAGGTTTGACCCATAGAGAGGACCAAAAGTAGTGAGAGGAGTGATGCTCACCTAGCAGGTCTCCCAGCCCGTGCAGGCACAATGTGCCCCCCCCAGGAATGCGTGTGGCACGCCACCCCTTCACTGGCAGCCACGGAGTTGTGTGGGGTTCAGCCAGCTGCTGGCAGCATGGCCGCCCCACACAGGCGGCACTCAGCTGTTTCGCATTTTGCAGCATTTTAAGAGAAACATGTGTCTCCCCCGTGGGCCCCCTCCCACACAGGCACAACCACATGGGGTGTGGGACCCAGCTGCCTGGTGAGGGGCTGCTGTTGATGAGCCCCTCTCTCCATGCCACCCTGTCTGGACTGCCCATGTATCAGGGGTGCCTTGAGGGCCTCACTCATTGGCATGATGCTTTTCCAGCTCAAACTGTAGGCTTGAAGCAAAGCAAGAGAAATTCTTGGCCTTTAAACTTTCAGGTGAACCCAGTTCACCTGCATAAGTTGCAGATGCTGAGCCCATGCTGTGTGTGCAGCTCTGCACACATCCTTGCCAGCTGTGTTAGCAGTGCAGCTCCTCTTCCTGCCCACACTCCCCACCCATGGGGCAGGGCATATGGGGTACCCTCCTGGTCTCTCAGCTCCCATCCTTCAACCCCAAAGGAGGAAAGAAGGCATCCCAGGGATACCCCTTCACTGCCCTCCTGCCCAGGTTTGCCTCCCCGGGACAGGAGGAGACAGCAGTGTTGGCGAGGAACGGTGTGCAGGATGAGACCATGCGTGGCGCAGGCTCAGGGTGGTGGCAGCCGCTCTGCCCACTCACTCAAGGAGACACAGCAACAGATGCAAGGCAGGCACTGAGACTGGAGACTCCCATTATTTTGACCTTGGGCACTTTCGGAGCTTGGCGGTCTTGAGAGTCACCCAGCGTTTGGCCAGATCCCCAGTGGCTTTGCACATTCCTTTTCTTTCCATGAATGAATGGTCTAATCTGGCTGGAGGGCATTGCAAGACCCAATAGCCAGTTTGCTGCACCTGCTCATCAGGGATTGAAACACCTGCCGGGGCCGGGACTTAGCATTTAAGTGCTGCTATTTGAAGACAAATCTCGTCTTTTGTCTCTGCCTGAGCCTTCTCGCAGCTTCCCCCTCCCCTTAATAGAAAACAAAGGAAAAAAAAACTGAAAAAAAATAAAAGGCTGTGATGGGTGTTTTTTTGAACAAGGCCTATTTTTTCTTCAATTTCCTAAAGAAGCCACCCTTGCTTTCCACATTAGGCGCATTGCTGGGAAATGCTATTCACACAGGGAAAGAGCACTTTTATTTTGCTCACAGCTGTTTAGAAGGTCTGTGCTGATGTTAGAATACGGGAGCCTTGGGTGGTTTCACTCTGAAGCACTGCTGTATCGTCCTGGTACTGGCAATTAATGCTGTGCAATAAATTGATGGTTTTAGTGAGTACAGATGTTCTTCCACACAGCCTCCTACCTACATTAAACCTTCTTTTCTTTTTTTGAGTTCCTTTCTTGTGACAACAAACAAATAATGTTGAATCAATAGCTAATGTGATATTTACTTAATGAGGAATTAGAAGGCAGTTGTATGGTTTCTGCCAGCAAATTAGGAAGTAAGGAAATAGATTTTATCCAAGCAATGTGATTTCTCTCTTCTTTTTAGTGAATTTACATATTTGGGTGACTGAGACACTTGGACTGTGTATGGAAGCCTTGGTCTTGCAAGATTTGTTAATGAAGAGGCTAGAAAGATATAAAATACACTAGACGGATTGGACAGAAACCAACTGATACATCTCCAAAGTTAACAGAAAACAGAAAATATCGTTCCAGTGACTCTCAACTGATGTCTTCTTGAACCAAGTTCACTACCACTTTTATCAGTGATCTGGAAGAAAAATAAAAGCCACGTTATATGCAAAGATTGTCAGAGAGCAAAGTTTGCAAGGGAGAGCAGGCTTCAGGGCAGGGAGCTGGACAGAGCTACAATCTTGAGTGAAAAACAAAGAAATGTCTATCTCCAGTGCAGCAGCAAGGGCTGCTGCCCTGCCCAAGCACCTTTCCTGGGAAAGGAAATCTGGTGATAAAACAGCCTCAGTCTGCCAGAGGACAACAAAACCTAGAGCAAGGAATTGAAATTATGCAGATGCAACCTAAAGGGTAGATTTGCAACAGAGGACAATGAACCACTGAAATTACTTACTGAGAGTTGTGACGGATTCTCTATTACCCAAGACTTTCAAAGCATATACTTTTCTCATCTCCAACCTCAAAAAAAAAAAAAAAAAGGACAAAAAGAAACAAAGAAAAAAAAGAGATAATCTACTTGATTTGGAGGACTTTTAGGTACTGTGTTACAGGAAGATCAGGCAGGATGATCACAGTGGTGTTGGCTTTATAATCTGTGAATATATTTGATCAGAAAACAATTTTAAGAGAAGACAAACTCCTAAAAATCTTGAGTTCCTTTCATTTTGCTTTATCATAAAATAATTACTGGATGTCTAAAAAATACGGAGATAAAGCTAATTCACTCCTTTTAGAGATATTTCTTGGTCAATCATAACATCATGTTAAATAAATGAAGAGAAAAATGAGTCCTGATACAAGGAGAGGCTCATTAATATACTGATGGTCAACTTGCAAAATTCTCTACATTGTGGGCTAAACAAGCAAATAGACAGTTAACTTTTTGGGAATAGATCCTAATAAAAGAAGAGCAGAAGATCCTGTGTTCGTCTGCACAATAAGCTGAACTTGCCTTAGGGCACAGATCAATTGCTAGAAGGTTTAAAAGAAATTTTTCCCGTAGGTATCTTAGGAAGGGTGATGTGTGCTCCATTAATTCCTTGAGAAGCAAGAGAAGCCCCCTTTAGGTCACTGGGAGCTTAGCCTAAGTCTGCTTTTTGAAAGACATCAAAAGTTTTGTTAAGAATTTCAATCAGCTGAGTCCTCATACAGTTTTATATAGTGGTGCCCTTGATTCCTTTGTGATCCTGGGATTTTTGCAGCTAAAGGACGAGGGACTGCCCACGGGGAGCAAGGTTTGGTTTGGCACTTTCTCTTGTTGTCTTTGCCCGGAGCATCTAGTGGGAGGCTGCTGCTGGAGGTACGATGTCAGCTGTGATGTGATCTGGCACAGGTTTCACTGCTATGAATTCCCTTGGCTGTTGCCTCTCAGAAGCTATACCAGAAAAAAAACCCAAAAAACATAAAACAAAGTAAAGATCAGAGACAAGTCTACTTACATGTTCTTAGCAGTACAGAGAGAATATCTTAATTATCTTTTGCCTGTGAGATTAATCATACAGGACTGTTGTCCTTTTCAATTTCCTGTGAATTTAAAATAGTGCTGTCTCTTAGAAAATATTTCAAAGGGAAAGAAATTTCTCATTACTCTACCTAGATGTGCCTGTATCTTTGTCCTCCATGTGGCATCACTCCTTCTTTTCCAGCAACATGGCAATAGAATGGGTTGTGTTCTAGACACACGAAACAGCCCACAGTTCCAGAAGGACACAAGTATGAATTTCCAGTGTGGCTTGGGAGTGAATTTAAGTTACAATGTATTTTTTATATTATGAGTCTCAGGCTAATTTCTCAATAAATAGCTAAAAGCCAGCAAGAAAAAGTCCCAGTGGCTTTGAAGCAGATGATGCTGTCCTTGTAACACATCATAGAGCTACTGGTTCCAGTGAGGTGGGTGGAAGTAAAACCACTGCAGGTGTGGTCCCTGTGAGGCCAGAATCAGACAGGTAGAGGTAAATAGAGGACAGAGGGCTCCCCTGTCTTTGGGAGTGAAAAGGGTTCTGTGCTGGGGAGGGCAGTGCTGCAGCTGAAAGAAAGATGTGTCTGCTTTTATCTGTGACATTATCTTCATGCAATCAGCAGAACAAGGTTCTCGGCTCCAGTAATAAGGAAAGATGTCTGTGTGCTTGAGGACTATACTGCATAGTGAAGATTTACGGAGGGCAGAGGCTGTAGGACCAGAGTTTGCTAGCTTGCCAAGGAATAGAAGTGAGTTATTTGCAGGGATCTTGAGGGGAAAAAAGAATTAAAAAAAAAAAAGTGAATCTTAAAAGTACAATTTGTTTGGGTTTTGGAAGACGTTTTGGGGGTTTGCAGCATGAGCTGTCTTGACAGAGATTGCTCTGAGCCTGTCAAATTAACTGGTGTTTCTCCCCTGAAATGGAAAAGTGCATAAGATAAAAGAAACAGTGGAAAAGTGGGTGTGCTTTGAAAATGGGAAAAGAGAGAACAGAACGGGACATACTTCCTGAAACTTTCAAATAATGTGTTCTCCCTTCTCTGTAGCCAGTGAAGGTGAGCCTGTTTAGGTCTTTAGTTCTCAGTGTTTCCCCACTGCTTAGGGGTGAGAGCTATTGGCAAGATAAAATGAGTTGAGTGTGCTGTAATGCAGTCTATTTCTCTGGGTGCTCCAGGAGAGAGACCCGTATAAACACCACCCAGAGTAAAGCTTCTCTGTGTTGTCCATTGAAGCAATCCCTTTCCCATCCATTCTTCCTTGCTAGGAGTCTCACTGTGGTGGCTTTTTTTTTCTATCTTAAAAAGCAATTTGTGATTAGCTTTCCTCTACCATGCTGCCTCTCTGCCAAAATAAACTTGTCAACAAAAGCCTGATGTTTAGATGCAAAAAAGATGTACATTTAATTAAATGCAAAGTTGTTTTGTGAGAATGGAACATGTGAAGAAGCCACTAAAGAGCATCACACAGAGTGCAGAGCTGGAAGCAAATGTTTGAAGAAAAGAAACTGTGTGGATGTTATGATTTCAAGCCACAAACTTTGTAGCAGTGAAGCAAATTGTAAAGCAAGCAATTTCTGGATAGTTAAAAAAAATAGCTGCTAGTTGCATCAAATTAAGCCCTGAGAAAAATCTCCATAAAACTTGCGAGCGCTGAGCTTGAGACTTATGTACAGTGAAGCAAACTCGGTGTGTGAGGTCCTGTGGGACTCCATGTGTGATGTGTGTTATGAGAAGGCTCAATTTCCAAGTCTTCGTTAGCTTTGCTAAACAAACACGTATTCTTGTTAAACATTTCTCCCGAGATGACAACTATTGACAATACATCTTCCTGAAGCATACGACAGTTATCAAACAAATAGTTGACACTTTGCAAAGTTTCCATTATTCTCTGGTTGCTGAAGAAGCTGGAGGGTAGAGCAGGACACTTGGCATTGGGAGCACTTTCGCAGTTAATGTTTTGCACAAAATTTTTTAAGTATAGAAGCTGCACTCAAATGTCTAAAGTGCTGATTCTGTGAAAACATCAGTTTGGGGCCTGCTGTTAAAATCTGCAGAGATACATACTCCCTGGGAAAGCCATGCACACCAGCAGCATTTCAGCACCATAACAGCTAATGTTAAGAGTCATGTTCATTTCAGCTTGTTGGGTCTTTCACGCACTTTTCATCTCATGATTCTAAAGGGCAGGCAATGCAGACTTGGAGGAGGGGGGGAACCAAGATTGCTCATTTCTGTACCATCTTCAAATGTGCAAACAACAGGCTCCATCTGGATCTCTATACGGAGGAGGATGCTGTTGTGAAACTTGCATGTGGTCTGAGCCTAGCTCTGATGTGGTGCTTCATTAACCTGAAATCAGCACAGCATGTGCACAACAGTGAGGACAATAAAGCTTGTTTTCTTACTTTGAGAGAATCATATAAAACATCTCAAAATTAAAGAAGCTTAAAATCCTCCTCAAAAATGTGAGAAAATATAAAAGAGTTAACAAAAAACCAAATTGTTAAGAGATGTCATTTGTAAAAAAAAAACCCAAACCAAACTCCAAACCAATTAACAGCCACTATATTGAGGTGCAGCACCTTAGCAAAACCATAGTCAGCAATGTTGCTGTGTGAGAATACATGTTCCTAATGTCGGCGAAAATTTTTTTTCCAAGGAAGGCAGAATGAGAAGAGAAGCACTGGAACAATTTCTCTTTGGTCATATCAGCTAAAAATGCTATTTATGGAGCAGAGAAACATGCTGAGTCATTTACTTAACTTACAATCCTTTATACTCAATTGTCTAAGCTGATATAAAGCCCTGGGCAGTCTTCCTTTTTGCTTCTTTTTAGGCTGAAAATCAGAGCTGAAGATAAACAGCCTTCAAATTGCCTCTTGCTAAACACAAGCAATTACAGTAAGATAGACAAATAACACTGTATGTATGAAAGTAGTCTAATTTAAAACACGATGGTATACACAATCTATCGAAGGTGTCTCAACACCATTTTCCATGACAACAAAAAAGCTGAAAATGTTGTTTGTTTATTGCTATTTTTCATGGATACTGTTGAAATGTTGGCTGGAACGACCTCCAGAACCCCTGGAGGTCCCCTGAGGCTGTGGGTTTGCCTGACCCTGTGCTTAAATATTAGTGGGTGGGATTTTGGCCTCACAAACTACCCTGCTCCAATGATGTATGCAATGACTGTACCAAACAAGTCTATTATACCTTTTTAGTTATTATGTTTTTCTCTCTGCATTGCTTTTATCTCCTTTGTTGCCTCATAATGCAGTTAATCTTGTTACAGTGCCAGAGGTGATGAGGAACGGCTGATGTTACTCATTAAAACAACAATCCCTTTATATAAAGAGATGTTCTCCTTGTAGCACTTTTTAGTGCTACAAAAGAAATAGGCAAACCTATTTCTGTCAATCACTCATTGAAGCCTTTTGTGGTGCCTTAACTTTGTAATTTTGGCCTGCCTTCTAGTATCAGAGCCCATAGCCACTGCCCCAGCTGAGACCTCAGAAGCATTTGAAATAAACATTTTCAATGGCCATCACAGGACAAAAGTGTTGTCCAGTCAAGGTTGTGGTTTTTCACTTTTTGAAGAAAAATTCTGAAAGGTGACATGGTGCTGCTTGCTCAGTTTGAGGCATGCTGTGATTACCAGGTATTTTCAGCTACTGCTTACCCAGTCTGCACATTTGAATTATTTCCTTTCCTGTTTCCAACAGATGACATGACAAGACTGTCATGGGAGGAGCTGATACGCGGTTCATGTGAGCTGAAGTGAGCCGGCTCTCACCTCCTCTTAATCTGTGCATTTTGCATCCTGGTGTACAATGACAGCAGCAGCGACGACGCAGTGCAGCAGCGCTGGAGTCACTGGGAAATCAGGGCTGCCATGCGGGGAGGTCTGTGTGGGCTGCCTGGCCTGGGGTGGTGGTTTCCAGCTCTTGCTCACACTCAGGACAGCTGGAGCCATAGGACGCAGAAAGCCTCAGGTGCCCTGTAGCACTGAAGCAGGGTGTTGGCCCCCTGCTTCCCCCTGCCCCCAGATCCTGTCCAGGAGCCCAAAGGCTGTGTGTGCACTGTGTGCAGAGGGTACTCGGCTCCAGTGGCCCTGTAATGCTTGGCTTTCTCCTTGTTGTGTTGCTGTGTGCTGCTTGCCTCCATTCCAAGATGCTGCTGAGGACATCACTGCTCTGTTTCCACACTGGTGGCTGCATCAACGTGTGCAGGGAAGCCACAATTCTATCTCATTCTGCACCACACACATGGCACAATGCATTAAAAGGCAGATATAACCACAAGAGAAATTTTTTCCTGTGGTCCAGAGATTAAACCACAGCTGCCAGTGGTTTTGCTGCAAGTACAGCAATTGCCAGGCAGAGGATTACGCCACAATATTGGGCTTGCACCCCAGCCTCCTCACTCAAGTTTTCTAGGAACATATTGCCAAGATTCCTTTAGTGTGGCTCCCTCCCAAGTTCTGGACCCCTTATGCCATGTCTGTCACTACTGCAGAAGTTTCAGAGCCTGCCCTGTCCCAGCCAGTCAGTCTTGATGCAGCAATGGCTCAGTGTTTCAGGGCTGGAAGAAAGCTCTGGCTGCATTTTCAGCCTGGCCAGGAACCCCAGAGGCACCTTATCAAATGCACCATCAGACACAGCTGGTTGCTGCTGAGGACCAACCACTACCCTGTACACAGAGGCTGGCTTGGGTTTGACAGGACCCTGAAAACCACCTAGTTCCAAATCCCTTGCTATGGGCAGGGACACCTTCTGGGAGATCAGGTTGCTCAAGACCTAATCCACCTGGTTTTGAACACTTCCAGTGGTGGGGTAACCACAGCTTCTCTGGGAAACTTGTTCCAGTGCCACACCTTCCTCATAGTAAAGAATTTTTTCCTAATATCTAATTTAAACTCTTTCTCCTTCAGTTTAAAGCCACCCCGTCTTGTCCTATCTCTTCATGCCCCTGGAAAAACTTCCTCTCCTGCTTTCTTGTAGACTCCCTTCAGGTGCTGGAAGACTGCTGTAAGGTCTCCTGGGAGGCTTCACTTCCTTAGGTTGAAAAATCCCAACTCTCTCAGCCTGTCTTCATAAGAGATGTGCTCCAGCCCTCTGATCATCTTTGTGGACCTCCTCTGGACTCACTCCAGCAGCTCCGTGTCCTTCCTATGTGGGGGAACACAGAGATGGACACAGTATTTGAGATAAATACTGTGTCCATACTCAGAAGAACGGAATGGAGTGGTAGAATCACCTCTTTCAACCTGCTGGTCGCACCTCTTTTGATGCAGCTCATGACAGGGTTGGCTCTCTGGGTGCATTCTGCAGTTTCTCTTGACTCTCGCCCTCATCCAATCCCCAGGACTGAATGTCCGCTTGTGGCCAGAGCAAATCAGGTTTGGCTCTTGCAGCATGTGTTTTTAGTTTTGCACAGAAAAAATCCAGTTTGCAATCTTTGGAACTGCTTTTTGGTGCAAAGCACAGTAAGCGAGGACAAGGATAAAATTCAGAATTGCGCTGCAGAATGGAAACACAAATGTGGACACCTAAGATTGGCTCTTTTATATATTTGCTTTGCCCAGGAGAAGCTGAGGCTTGGACAGAAGCTGGGAAACCTGACTCATTACGGTTACCTTAGGAAGATGTTAGGAGTGTGCTTCAACACTGCCTGTTACCAAATGCTCTTCAAGAAACACTAACAGTGGCCAAAGAAACAGAGAATTATGTGGAGTACAGGGTTTTGGAGAAGGGCAGTGGACAAAGTGGACAACCAAGCATCCTATCTGTGGGATAAGGGAGACATAGAAATGCCAATCTCACTGCCATTTTCAGGGAGAAACTAACTACAGGTAAAATCACATGTCCTACAAAGTTTGTGATTTTTCACAACTGCTGATGTTTTTCTGAAAAATGAACCCTAAAATACATAATCTTTCTTGGAGTGTCAACATCAATCACCAGTTTTGGGTTCACCCAAGCACCAGTTTTGGATTCACCATTTCCTTCAGGAGACTTGCCAGGAGCTTGTGCCCTCTTAAGGAGTTATTTATTTCCAGAGATAGTGCAAACATTTTATATGCTTGTCTTCAGGGATCAGCATTGATGTGGACCCTGAAAACCTGTCAGTAATTGAAAGCTTCTAGCTCAGTTCCTTGGGAAATGTGAATGGCAAGTCTAAGATGTGGTGTTTATCCTCTCACATATTGACTTGCACTCAGGCAGCTAAGCAAACACTGCTTTCAAGTGGCTAAGTATTTGCAGCTATAATCAAATTATTTTAAAAGAGACAGCATTTCACTGGCTACCAAGACAAAGCAGGTTTTGTTTTGTCATTTGCTATCAAAGATGCTACCTCTGATCTTACTGCAATAGAAACAGAGAAACTTATTTTGCTTTCTGCACAGCCATACATTAAATTATACTTCTTCTTTCAAAGACCGTTTTCCAGCAATTTCAGACATGCTGCCTTCTCCATCCCTCCATTCCCTTTTCATTCCTGCCTAAGCCAGCACAAGACGTATTGCTCAACTCAAAGGGAACCACAGCATCACCATCAGCCCAGAGCCCCCACAAGCAGGACTGGCAGCAGAGGCCTGATGGCATCCAGGGTAGGATGCAGAGAGCAGAGCCAGCCTTTTCATTTGCTGGTTGCTGAGGTGGTACCCAAGCCCCTCCCTGTCCTCTGACCCTGAGTCAAGCCTGCAGCCCTGAGAAGCTAGGAGATGCTGATACTTGTCAGCTTAGGGTCTTCAACACCCAAAGCTATTTTGTAACCAATCTGCCATCTATTAGCACAAACGGGGAAATAAAAAAGAAGGGATCTGCTCCTGCTGTTCTCTCAGGAAAGCACAGTAGATGAATGTGCCAGGTAGCATGAAGGGATGTCTCTATACTCAAAAATTTATCCTGGCAAACTCATCCTCAGGTCTCCACAGCATCACCTGTTAAATATACATCTGCTGTACCAGGTGTGCATCCCACAAAAATCCCTGCCTGCTGTTGTGGGGGCTGTTGCTCCTCATTCTTCCCGCATGTCGCTGGTTCCACCACCTGAGAAAACACGAGTCTAAGTACAAAGCAGGGTGGCACTGTGCCATGGGCTGGACCAACAGAGGACAAAAAGGCCACCTCTGCCCCCAGAAAACTAAAACTCCAACAGGGATTATCACAAAAGGGACAGACACAGAGGGGCCAAAGGTGGGCCATATCCCCCACTCTGTCTCACCCTCCTCTGCCCCCACCAAAACTTGCTGAATAATGTTCTAGTGAGAGTTTAGGGACCTGGGAAGGAATAGTTCCTCAGGGTCTTCAGCACCTCTCTGTATGGCAATTTTTATAAAGAAATGGTTTAATGTTAAAAAGCAAACAAAGAAGCCAAAAATACGTCTCATTTTCAGCATTTCATAATTGAAATCTTAAACATTAGGAGCTTGAGATTTGCCAAACACAGGTCTCAGCTTGAGTAGATTTTTTTCTGCTATACAAAGAAAAACATCTGAAATGCGGTAACCTTGAATTGAGCTAATTAAAAAAAAATTTGAAAATTTGTTTCAAATCCTTTTGTGCCATTTAAACTTATTAAATATAGTGGTGTTTTAAACAGAAAATTAAGTAAAAAATCAGCAGGAGATTTAGTCTGATTGCTGTGCATATATAAAGAAAATGCTCTGCCTGTTTAAAGGAAAAACACACTAAGGCACTGTGACATTCAGTTTTTAAGAAACCTAGTTTAATTATATTTTCCCTAATTAAGGATTTCATTATAGGGGATCACATGATTTAATTATATCAATACCCCAAAGACCTGATTGTGAACATAAAATGTGGATTAAAAGGATGCCTCATCACTTAATTACCTGCTAGATTGGAACAGATCCATGTTGTAGGTCAAAAGGGACATAAAATGCAGGCTTCTGCCTCCCTCTTTGTTGGGTGTGAAGGGCTCTGTGTATGGGGAGAGTAGGAGGGGGGAGCACTCTTGCATCTGTACTGGGAATGATAATTATCTGTGAGCAGTTTTCCAAGCATATATTGAAATAGATGGATAGATGATAGATAGATAGATAGATAGATTTAAAATTATTGATATTTTTTAAATTTTCAGCAAGTCTGTAATGGAGGTGAGCTGCATATTTCAGCTTACTGTCTAAAGGAAACCTGTGTATTTCTTCTCAAAATATAAGGTCTTGTCTTTCAGAAGCAAAATGTCAAGCAGTTGGAAACCTTAGGCTGGGTTTTAATCTGTCCCAAAGTGAGCAGATGGATACCCAGTGCTGTAGCAGGGACTGGGGCTGTCTCTCCCTGTGTCCAGTCAGCACGAGGCCCCTGGAGTGGCTGCACTCCTGGAGGTTCACCACCACTGATTAATGGGGCTTCTGGGGAATGAAGGGGGTGAAATCTTTTGGGACATCAGTATAAAGCCGAGGGACAAATGTTAACCTGCCCAAGCCTTGCTTTCCACACACCTCTCTTCCCCACCCTCTGACCACCTCCCAGCTGCTGCTCTGAGGAAGAGGCTTTGGCAGAGAGCACTGAGCACATGAGGAGGAAAACCTGCACCAGTAGCTATGGTATAGCTTTTCTTCTGTCATTTAAAATGCCTTCTCACTTCCCACAACCCTTACAAGCTCCTACCTAGCAAAGCTGGGAATCTGGCCCTTTTACCCAATGCTCCCAAAATCCAGAGCAAATTGTGTCAGCAAGAAAAGGTCCCATGGGTGCCAAGCGCAATTTTATCTGGGCCCATGGCAGCATTGCAGGCTGTGGACTGTTGCAAGCCCCCTACAACATAGCTCCTCACAGTTTTCTAAGCAGGTTGAAGGGTTGTGAGATATTCACATAAGTTAGGGTTTTCTCCTCCAACATGCTATAAAAAGGAGATTTCCCTGCAGTCCTGCCCCAGCAGGTATCCTGCTTTTTCCCAGTACCCTCAGGGCCAGCAGACTCTGGTAGCTATACAAATGGGGCAGCAGATCCATGGTTACATTGCTGCTTCAAACACTGCAGTGTCCCAAAAGCCAGCTTTGCCTGTATCCAATCCCCACTCTGATGAGGAGAACGACTCTTGAAAGAAATACTTCAAGGCCACTGAGAGGGCTGATCTGGAAACAGAGGGTAGAGTGCTCCTTTTCCTAGGAAAGGTATCCTCAGGCACATGGGAGCGAGTGAACCCTTAAGCAAGGGGACAGCCTTCAAAGGGTCCCTTTGCTCTCTGATGGCAGCCTGGTGGCCGAAGCGCATTCTCAGATGACATCCTGCAAGTGCTACTGCAGTGGTGGTGTTACTGCCTGGTACAAGATGAGAAACCAAATCCTGTGCCCAGTTTGGGTAGCAAGGCTAGGTAAGAAAAAAGTCTCTTGAAACTACTGCTAACAGCTGATGCTGATACATCCCAAGTCCTTTCTATGGTTTTTCCAAAAGCGTTAGGGAGGATACAGACCTGGATCATCCAGCTGTTCAGGGCTATTCCAAACCAAGCAACTCTGACACCTCATGACAGGAATAACAAAGATCTGCACCCCACAGCAAGGCCAGTAGCCTGGATACTGCCAGCTCCATAGCTAGTGCCAGTCTGTCCTGCCACTGCTGGGAACAGCCACCCTGCCCTGCCTGCCCCCTAGGCACAGCCACTCTGGACACGGCCACTCTGATGTGCCTGCCTCTGGGCAGATCCTGGAGGAGTCTTTGTGCACACACTGTGGCAACATGCCTGGGCCCTGAGAAGCACATCTGACTGTTAAATCATCATCTGCAAGTGGTACAGTGCTAAGGGATGAAGACCCATTTCTTTTGCTTTGATTTGATCTCATTTTCCTAGGCAGGGAAATGCCCCAGTGACAGTATCACTGCAGATGGCATCACAAAGCCCCGGCTGGCACCAACTGAGTTGGCACAGTCAGATTATCGCGTTCAAGTTTGTGTCTGTCTTTTCTTTTTACTCTGCTTTTCTGTGCTAATAGCATTTCTATTACCATATAGGCTTCAGTCAACTCCTTCAAAAGGACAGAGACAACATAAAAAGTAAATATCATTATCACTGGCAAAAAGGATGGGTCACAAAGAAAGCTAAATGATGCTAGTCTATCTTTATAATTCTTTCTTTTTTTCTGCCTCCCTCTCTCTCTCTCTCTCTCTCTCATCTGGGCTTAAAGGGAGACTGGAATTGAAGTTGCAGGGTCTCCAGGGCAGTATTGCAGAGCAGTAGTGCTTAATGGGGCAGCTGGTGGAGAGAGCTGAGCACATGTTTCCTTTGCAGTTTTCATCTTCATACTTCACAGGGCCTAGGGACTGATTGATGGAATTCTTTTTTTTTTAAACGTAGCTTTCTTGAGGCCTAGAGGCTGCCACACTGAACATATGCCCACATATTCCCTTGGGCAGTATTTAAATGTGTGCATCCATGTGACTGTATTTGTTTAGTGTGTGCTCCCACTGATCTAATGGGACCTTTCCCATGACCCATTGCTTCCCTAAGTTTGCCACTTGCTGCTGTCAGGCGAGAGAGGCTTTAACTTGGATGGCTATAGCTGCAAATGAATGGGACTTTTTTTTTCCCTTTCAGTCCTTTCGACTGAACCCTCTTGCTGATGGATCATCCAATGCAGTTTAGTTGAGAACCCTTCCTCGTGCTGTTAAAAAAAAAAAGCCAAACCTAAACAGACCCCATCTGTTGCAATCCTATGTCTATTTATGTGAATGCAAAATTTGCCAGGCTGCTTTCTGCTTGTTAATAAGCCATCCTCTGAGTACAAAATCCGTTCTTGGAAAACTCCCAGTAAGATGTGCATTGCTTGCTACACTGGACACTTCTAATGTTAAAATTTCTTGGGAACAAGAAAAGCAGTGGTTGCACTCTGCACTCACTTTCCTTTGAGGAAAATGTAAAATTCTGCATGGTAGTCAGTGTCCCCCAAGTAGGCAGCACAGTGAGACACAAATTGGAATAAAACTATCTGTAAGACATTTCCGGTGTGCACAACCTGCTTGAGTAACACCCAACACTGCTCAGAGGAGGAGACTAGAAGCAGATTATTTACATTTCCTACTGTTGCAGCTTTGTGCAAAGGCCTGATTATATCCTACCTTTGGTCTGTCTTTCAGCAAAAAGCCTGCAAACCACACAGAATTACACAAGCACAGGACGTGTTCGAATGGGTTCAGGAAGTGCAGCTGACTAAAGGGTTAAAAACTATATAAATATTCCACAAGCAGCATTTGCACATATTTAAGGCAGTGCTAGGAAATACCGCAATGTATGCAAAATATATAGAGAATGTAAATCAAAACCAGGTCAATTATATTGTCTGCTAGAGCTCTTGTTCGAGAGTGGAGCTTTCCTGACCAGCACCATCCCCGCCCTAAAGAGCTTAAGGGAAGCACTGGGGGGCTGAGAGCTGCGAGGGACTGCCCTCACCTCCCTGCCAAGCTGCACATGGAATACCCCTCCTCCAGTCTTCTGGCAAATGCCCACAGTGTCACACCACACCAAATCCTGCTCAAGGTGGGGCTGAGGGCAAACCCTACATGTCTCTGCCATAGGCATGGCATGGGCATGGGCTGGGCTATGTTTTCCAGCACTTTCCACAGGAGTCATACCAGGAAGCAAGTACAGCAAAGGGAATTCGCGCTGGACTTTCAAATATCACTTGTGAATCTAAACTCAGCTTTCTCTTTTAGCTTGATGTAGGTTAGGGGAAAAAAATCAGTTGAAGGATGGTAGTAAATATACAAAATGCAGAGTGTTTGTTAAACATTGTATTTTCTATTAAATAAAGAATAGTTTTACTAGCAATATCATGCAAAATGTATCATAGACTGAGAAACAACACCAGAGAACTCAGTCATCCCAAGGCTGAGCTGACTTTCCTTCAAAAAATTACTTCCTAAACAAAAGTGCAGCCTTCGGTTATCTCAGGGACTGACAAATGACTATATGTAATTATACGTACGGTAAGTGCTACTGTAAGAGATGCTGTCATGTGAATTTTGCTCACTTGTTAATCAGTGGTGGTTTTGTCACTTTCAAAAGAAAATGTAAGGTGATGGATTAGCTTATTTGCCCCATCCAAGAAAATATTTGTTTTCAAGTTGATTTTTAGCCTTCCTTTCCTTAATCTCATGAACAGTGCTTCTGCTGGAAAATACTTTGGAAATGGGTGACTAGTTTAGCATCCTGGTTTTGCTAATATTTTATGGTTTGTTTTTGTATTTTTAATTCTTTGTTTCCAGGATACTGACCTCAAGAGTTTAGCAGGAACTGTTGTGTGCACAGGGTACATGTCACCACCTTCCCACATTGCTGTCTTCAAGGAGTCAGGGCTGGCTGGAGATGCCAGCGGTGTGTGTACTTTGGAAGCTTTTACCCAGAACACCTCAAAGGTACATTCCAAATAGAGCTACAATATTGTCATGAGGCAGGAAGAAAAGTTTGAGCATCTATATCCCAGCTGGATTTTCCAGTCTATAACTCAGCCAAAGATACAAAGCAGGGCCTCCTGCTGGCTGTAAAATAAGATGAGTTGGTAGCATGAAAAAGGAAACAGACTTAAACCCTTCAGTATGTTCTGCAGTGATTTTTTCAGCCAAAATGACACCATAAAATACAGAAATTAATTACTAATTCATCAACACTTTAGCCCTTGTTGTTAAATCTGGATGGCTGCTGAAAATGTTGGCTACCTAAACTGTGATGTCTAAAAGTTGATTAGTTAGGTAAAACCTCCTATATGTTGATTGTGTTAATGACAGGTAACAAAGTTTCAACTCTTGCTTGAATCTTATATGAACCACTCCATTATCTGGCACCAGGTTATCCAATTTAGATTTTTAATGTAGAAATGATGAAGAATAATGAAGAATTTCATAATGTAATTAAATTCTTTCCCAATTCATCAGAGCATCACCTGTGCATCAAGATTATTTTATAAAAGTCATGGTGAATGAAGTAATCTTGGGTCACTCCTTTGACAACCCTTGAATCTATCTGGGCTTCTTACTGTAGTATCTATTGTTGAATAGCTTTCAAAACCACCTTTGAAACAGAAAACAGTTCTGGTTTAGACATTCATATATCATCTGACTTTTTGCCAAAGTAATCCACTTTTTATTAATATAAGACAATGAAAAATGCTGCAATTAAGGTTCTAAATTCTTACAAGAGACCTTCTCAATTGCTTGGATCGTGAAGGAGAAAATACTTTTTCAGTAGCTAGAGAAGCAGCTACCTTTTTAATTTTTAATAATATTCACTTACTCATCTTTGCACCAAATTATTTCAGGTGCTTTTTAATTTGTAAAACAAATGTCACTTTTCAAATGAAGCAACACCATATGTATTGGGTGTGGAGAGGTGCTGGGGATGCTGTGGAAGCTGATTCTGAGATGAAGAACTGACCCACCTGTGAGTACCAGCACCCTACACCCTGAGCCCCTCACTGCTCACCAGGGACACTCGCCAGGGACAGTCCAGGTCTCACAACCCCCATGTTAGCTTTGCCTTTCAAGTGTATTTTTTTCACTGTCCCATGGTAATCATCAGTTTTCATTCACCTTTTCTGACTCATTAAAAAATGTGGTTCCATCCCACTTTCTTTGTACCTATATGCGTTTCAGTAATTTTAAACTCGTTTGTTAACCTGAAATCTATTCTGTGGAATTGAACACAATTGGGATGTGGGAGCACAAGGTTCCATCAGTGCTGCATCAGTCTCTGATGGGGTGTTCCTATAATTCTGCCACATTGGTTTTGTGTGATGACATCTGTGCAATGCAAGGTCAGCTAAATCAGAAATAACCCTTTCTTAGGCATTTGTTTTGATGTCAGGTGAAATTTACCTTTCCTTAAGTCCATTTATTTTGGGCCCATTTCAGAAACTGGGTGTCTTTGGCTGGCAGCTGTTATGACCCCACTGTTCACTGCCCACAGCCATCTCCTTCCTCTCTCTTGAACTTGCCAGTCATTTTGGTATCCTTGGTTTTACATCCCAGATCTATTGTTGGTGCCCTTATCGAAACTGAGGGGGGATTCATAAACACTGCCTTGGTCTATGTGGAGCAGGATAAGACCCAACTGCCAAACTCAAGTCCCAGTTTCATCAGAAAGCAGCTTGCTAAGAGTTGTGAAGTGCTCAGAACCATGAAGTAAGCCATAGCAGAGCACTACAATTTAGTTCAGATGCAACTGGTGTGATATTCTTTCAGCTTTCTGGGAGGAAATGGTCATTTCTTACACAGAGAAAGCCTGCTTTCCCCTCAGTAGTGGATAACTTTGCCCTGTTTTTGTGGAGTGAAATAGAAAGTATAATGGGAGTGCTGATAATAATAAGGCAAGAAAAGTAACTCCCCTGTGCTGAAGGTCTCAGCTGGAGTGCTGTATCCAGACTGAGGCACCACACTTCAAGAGGGATGTGGACCAACTGGAGTCAATCCAGGAACAGCAATGAGAGAGCTTAAAAACATAACCTATGAAAGAAGGCTGAAAAAACTGAGGTTGTTTAGAATAAAGAGTAGGCTAAGAGGAGATGCACTAACATAAATGCAGTTATGTAAGTGGTTGCTGCAAAGAGGGAAATAAACTCTTCTCTCTTCTGTCGACTGTGGACTGGAAAAGAAAAAAGGGGCTGTAGTGGAGAACTGTAGATGCATATAAACTTGACTTTCTGGTGGAGCTTTGGGCTGAATTTGTGGGAGACTGTCTGTGCCGTGGAGAAAGGGGGAAATTCATGGCTTGGGTTGTCTCTCACCAGTGTAGTCCACACCTGTAAATGTAACATGTTTGACCGAGAGCAGAGAAGGAGCCTGAGGCTGAAAGGAATGATGACAATCAGGCCAGCTGTGGGGAGAAACAAAATGTTTGTTTGGACAATTTGCATCTGTTGCTTTTTTTAACCGGATAAGAGAGTACACTATGTAATATACACACACCAGCCTCACTTACCGACAGAGAATTAAAATATTTATATCACGGACAAACAATGCCAAGGAACTCCCCTACAAATGCAGTGATTTAATAAACACAGTACTGTAATGTAGCATTTATCTTTATTACATATCATCAGCTGTTGCTTTTACTTGTGTAGAAATAACATCAAACTGAGTCAAGGTAAGATGGGAAGGTTGGAAGGTCCCACTTCCCCAGTCCCAGACATACACACCTTTTTGGCATTTGCAAGTACAAATGGGCTGTAAGACTGTGTGAGGCACAGCAAAGAGCTTCCTGCTGTGGCCCCACAAAGGACTGTGCTTCTCACAGTCTTCTTGAGGTCTCACATAGCAGATAGCTCTTCTCGATCTCCATCAATCTCATGGAATATCATAACACCAATACTTCTATAACACCACTGAATAAATGTGTATGTATGTATGTGTCTAGGCAAAAGATGTGCATTGCTTCCCAAGGTCAGCAAGATATCTATCTGACAACACAGATTATATTCTCCATAAAGATTTTTATACTGGGCAACAGGTACCAGATCCTCAGACAAACCCAACTCAGTGCTCACGGTTCACTGCCATGCTCAATACAACATTTTAAAAAAGTGAAGGTGATATGCTGTGACATTATTGACAGTTCCTAATCACATGATAATCCTAATCCCATGCTAATATTATGTAAATCATTGATGCAATGATTGGCTGAGTGAACTGTCCATCACAGGTGCTTTTTCTCCCTGAGCAATATGCTATTAGTACACGTACACAAGAAAAAACCAAATGACAGAGTTGGAGAGATGGCCATTTTTCAAGGGTATTTACATTCTTCTTAATGAAGGCATTTTTTCACATGCTCATGAATGTGATCCAGTCTGAAACTTTATTTTTTTTCTGTAGCAATATTTCTGTGTTCTTCCACCTTCATGTAAAATATGGATTTACCCCAAAGAGCATTTAATAATAAAACCACTGTTTTAAGTGAAGCTTTGCTTCTGAAGTAAGAACTTCACAAACTGCTCGAAGCTCTGAATAGGAAGTGGCCCATACTTTGCAGACTTGTGAAAACATGATGCCAGCAGGTTCTGAGAGCAGTATGAACAGTGGCTGTGCAGTTTGGAGATGCAAATGGATATAAACACACAAACATTACATATATGGAAAACTTTGTCCTTGGGCAAAGTAATGCCAGTGCTGGGGTCATTAGGAGATGTTCCCTGTGGCTTTATCCCAGCTCACAGTCACCCCAGTGAGGACTCATCACTAAATCACTGTCACCTCCGTACCCAACTGAGCCCCATATTAATACACCCAAATTAGACTGCCCTGCCTGATCTTTAGTTCTTTAAAAGACAGGGTTGGGTTTTTCACTTCCCTTTTCAGTGAATGTTCATGTAGACAGCAACTATTTTCATGTCCAAGCAAGGATACAGTTGCCAAAATGGACATCACCAGGGATGGCATCTGCTAAACAAGACTGAATGCTTCACAAACATAGGCGCCAGTGTAATTTCATCACAAATTTTCTTAATTGAGAGCAGAATAGCCTCCTCCTGAAGAGACAATTACTTGCTCTTGCTTGATCTGTTGGGAAAGTACCTGGCTGTGGTGTCTCCCAGTGTTGAGACAATGAGATCTCTGGAGAGAAGGAAGGGATATTTTTGGCGGTACATGGATTATCTGAATTTACCATTCAGGAATAAGTGAGCTTCTTGAGGAGAGCACTAACAAGCACTGTCAAGGTTCCCAGACAAAGGTCATAAGTAGTCTTTCCACCAGTCTCTGCTGAGTTCCCATAACAGTGTCTGTATGTCACCTGGGTCTGGAAGACATATGACCATGAGGTGTGAAATATGTCCTAAGTAACACCTTTGGAGATGTGTTGGAGTGGCTTTTCCAGGCTGTGCTGACAGGGTGGGACTGATGGGCTTTTTGGAGCATAGCACAGGAGTGGTCCCTCAGATGTCAGGCAGGGGGGAGCATAAAACTAGGCTTCCCTACAGAGTAGGTAAGGACACGCAGGCTTTGGGATGAGAGAACGCTGCATGTGGCACCCCGGTGGGGGACTGCAGAGTAACCTGCACCCTCTGCAGAATGTTCAGGACACATCCACAGTGCTCCTCAATGAAGCTTCTGGCAGCAATGTCAAAGTGTTATCAGGGAGCTTAAGGGAAATAGCATTGTGTCAAAACTACAGTGCCAAGCCTTCTGCAAAGCCCAGGTGCTGTTCAGCAATGGAGGAGCTACAAGACAGCCTGTTTAAGGATTTATTCTCTTCTTTCTCAATGTCCTGGACACCTGGAAAATCCCTCCTTACTCCTGGCTTTTCTTGGAGGAGCCTTGGAATATCCCATATGGCAACAGGAAAGCCAGCAAGAGGTGCCTTTATCTACAGAGTCTGAGACGAGAGCTGGACATCTCACCCACAGCAAACCAAGGGCCACTGAACTAGAGGAAAGTCATCCTGGCTCACCAGAGAGATGGCTAGGGATCATTCCCATAACCTTGGTCACAGACAGGACAGAGGGAGTTGGTAGGGCAACCATGGGGAAAGTTCTTGCTGGAACAGGGTGTTTGACCCCATTGACAGCTATCAGTAAATATGTGGTTCCTCAGATACTGTGTGGTGAAAAGAGGCACAGCTTCTGCTTAACAGGGCCGTAACTCCATAGAAGGGGTGTCTTGGAGGAGGCTGGGACACTGCACAGGTGCTCTTGGGTGCAGGGTAGTTCCCGAAGACGAATGAATTAGTCATTTTCTGTTCTGCTTTGTGCCTACTGGCATTAAAGTGATAGTGCTGCAGTGGGTTTGTAGCTCCTTAAATCTGTGTTGTGATCGTAGGTGTCAATGAAGGTGTCAGAATGGAGAGTACTGTCAAGGAACTGCATGATAGAGGACACGGAGGGATAGGGATGATAGGGGATGTGGAGGCAGTCAGGAGTGCAGCAGGAGCAGAGACAGCTGTCCAAAAGCTCGGAGCCCCCATGCACATTCACACAGTGGCAGAGCACAAGCAGGCAATCACACTCCCCCAGAAAAGCCTTCATCTGCTGTTTGGTGTTTTTACTAGAAGTCCATCGTCATCTCCCAGCAAATCGCGGGCTGTGCCTCATCAAGGCAAAAATGTGTTTCTTCCTCCTTTCTTATTTTGATGTATTTCACTTCCATATAATGTCCAGAGGGATAATTTAGCGTGTTCAAATGCCTTATTGAGGAAGGACTGCATTGTTCTTCCAGCCTTTGCATCGCATTGGAATGTGCCTCTTCCTGAGCACTCCTGCGCGTGGCCAGCCCATGATAAAGCTGAGGCTGCTTTTCTCTCATTGTTTCTCCTTGCCTTTGCCTTTCTCTTCCCAGCTTCATTTGTCTGAATATTAATTTGTGTTTATAACAAGAAGTGGTTCCCGCACCCCCCCTTTGTTGCTAATTGAAGGGAAACTGAGAAACAGGTGGATCTCAGGAAATATCATTAGTCTCTTTCAATTGTTTTTGGCACTTCTTTGAAAGAAAAGTTCAGCTCAATGCAACTAGCTGATGGCTGTTTTCAGGCTAATTACTGCAGGGCCCAAGTGAGGAACATATTTGAACACGTCTAATTTAAAGAAGGTGAGCTGCTCATCCAGCTTGGTATTATTTACAGGGTTAGAGTTGCACAAGTTAAGAACTTTGATGAAGCTGTGTCTTATAACCAAACCTCTAAAGGAAAATAAATCCCTTGAATATGGCACAGCATAAAAGTACCACTGGTGCATAGCAACACAGGCACCCACAACCCAGTGTGTTCATGTTTATGTAAGGGCTTCCTTTTAACCTATTCTTTTGTTCATAGAGAATAGAAACTGTATAAGGACAAAAGTATTGTATGTTTGATTTTGAGAGGTACTTGTCAGCGGAGGCTGTAACTGGAAAAGAAAAGCTAACTAGGGAGAATTCTTCCTCACCTCCTTGGCTCACAAATCTGAAAAGTCACAGACAAGGGGAAAGGATGCTAAAGAAAACAAGCAGCATGATCCTCCAGTGTGTGGTTTTAGCCCAGCAATTCCCAGTAGGATAAAAGAAGCAAGATCTCACAGTGTGCTCCTTCTATCCCTTTGTAGACAGAGCTCCAATTTCTGCTATTTTTAAAACAAGAACCCTGGGGGAATATTTCACCATTGAAAATCAGCCAAATGCATTAACAAAGTGCTCCACCTGTTACAAGAATGCAGGCAAAGGGCTGGATGATGGCAGCTCTCACTTGATGGTCAGCAATCAGGATATTCCTTACATGTGATATACCATGATTTTTCACCAACTGAAAATCTTGCCATCTGCTTTGTATTTCAAGGCTTGAACAACTAGGCAAGTCAGAGGAAAAGAAGAGAGATGATAACATATTCTTTAATTTCAAGGGTAATTAAAGGAATGGTAGGTACACAGAACCTAAGAATGCAAAAAGTAATTTAAACGTAACTGGCTTAGTGATACTGAGCTCTCACCATTGTCTGAAATGTAGCTGCTTCATGTTTCTTTCCACTGAGAAGCTGGGAAGCTCAGCACAGAAATCTTTTGACATGCAATGTGTCATGGGCTGTTTGGAGCAGGAGTAATCCGCGAGTGTTGACAGCAGTAGGGCAAGAAGTGGTACAGCAAAAACACACACACACACACACTCAACTGCAAAAGCTGGGAAAGCCAAGGAGAGCGAAATCATGATTAAACAAGCATTTTTCCCCCTGACACAGGAACAGGGATGCAAGTAGAAAAGCCCTGGCTTTTCAAGCAATGCCTCTATGGCTTTATAACTGTAAACACCCCCTTTTATAAAGGATGTATTTAGGAAGCAAACCGGTTCTCTTTTCGTGAATGATCTATTTTACAGGGCTTAAAAATATGTCAAGGTTTGCTGCAGTAAATCCTCCTCATGCTGTAACTGAGTAATGTAAGCAACTTGCGTTGCCTTTTAAACAATTCCCAGTGTGTGGCATGGCCAGTGCAGTTTGAAATGCCTCTGTCTATCTAAACAGAAACAGATGTTTGAACAGCAGAGCTGTACAGAAGTAATTCTTCAAACAGTAGATTAAAACATCTGTCAGGACCATTGGATGGGACCAGACAAGCAGCAGCAGTGTCAGCTGGGACTGCCAGTCACTTCTACCTTCCCCTGGAGGTGGAAGGCAAAGGATGGGGGAATTCTGTCTGGTCTTTGCATATGGCACCCTCTTATTTTGCCATGTCTTCTCCAGCGATTCAGAAGATTATAGGCCCAGCTGTGCAGAAAAGCTCACAACCTCTCTCAGCATTGCCTACTGTAACAGAGGTCTTCTAGGTTTTCACTTTTCCTGTTAATGTCTTTTTCTGCCACTGCTGGCAGTCTGTATGAAAGCTGTGAAGTGTTGGTGACATGCCAGGTTACAGCATTTTACAGTTATTTCCATCTGTCCTTCATGTTTCAGCATTTGACCAGTTTAGTGCCATTGCAAGCAAATTCTTCAGGCCTCATCGGGTCAAATAGATGACAGCCAACTAATCTCCCGCAATTTACCCGCAGGAGCTGTGCCACAGGCAGTGTATTCATTTCCAGCTGAGCAAGAGGCCAAACCAAACCCTTGGATTAACACCTCTTTTACACTCACCCCCACCTCAAAATCAGAGCCAAGAAAGTGATACAGAGTCAAGAAACTGTTCCAAAGTTTTTGGGGAATCAAATCAAAGATCTGAATCCTAACAGCCCCTGAAGGATACCATTTTTACAGTCTGTATCTGTAATCTTAGTCTTGAATCCACCCTCTGTTTCCAGCCTGGATTTTTTCTTACTTCTTATTTTAGCATCCAGAGGAATAAGTGGGGACAGCCCTACCCTCTGGACTGCTCATTTTGGGGTGGAGCTGCCATGGCTGCACTCCCAGCACCTTCCTCTTTCAAGCGTGCTCCTGCTGTGCACGCCTGAATTGAGGTTGGGACCAGGTCTGCCACCCCGGCTCCTCGAGTGTTCACTGGGAAGTCCCTCACCACCATGAGGTGCTACTGCTGGGACAGGCAGCACAGGGTCTCCTGTGAAACTGGTGGAGCTCTCCCTTCCCCGCACACAAGTTGCTCTCCCATCTCATTTGTCCCCAGCAGCCATTAATTGTGGGCTATAGCGGCAGCAGATTACCTCACGACAGCCTGGCAGATGTGCTCTTGCTGAATAAATAAACTCATTTATATGGCTGTAATGACTGTTGCTTCTGTGCTCTCGTCATGAAAACTCCAGCCTATCTACAGCAGTTTATAAACAAAGCTGCTTTGCCTTTATGGAAAAGCAATTTGTGGCTGAGAAGCCTCAGCAGTGACTCGTGCCAAAGAGAGCTGAGGCCATTTCTCAGGGAACAGGTGTCCACATCATTAAAGCCACCACCCCCCCGGCATTAATTGCCGTCCCTGTTGGCACACTGAGAAAAGAAATTGAGGTTTGTCTGGGCCATGAAGATCAGCTTCCCGACTCCGTCCTTCAAGGTAGCTGCTCTGCCTGCGGCATTGCTGAGGTAGGGAGAAAGCTCAAGTGCTGTGTGATGGACTCACTCTCTGGTGGTGGGGACAGGGAGCACAGGGAAACTGGCACAGACTGGTGAAACAAAAGCATTCACGGGGAGAGAGAAAGAAACTGTTTATTAGATGGAGCAAGTTCATTAACTTCCCCCTTCCCCTCTCTATTTAACTCTCTCCTTGCTTCGTCTCTTCTCCCGTGTTTCTTCCCTTTCTTCCTTCCATGCTACATTATTATTGCAGAAAGTAAAAGAAGCTTCACCCAGTAGTTTCTTAGGCTGCTTGCAGCTTTAGAGCAATAAACTGCAACTAAAAAACACACTGTGCCCCAAAGCACAGCAAAGCACAGACATGCACCCTTCAGAAATAGAGGGCTGCTGAGCAAAGTTCTCAGTTAGGTGGGATTGTCTCTCATCCATCTGAATCACTGGAGGTGACCCCATCTGTCCCACTTGTGCCCCCACCTGGGTACTTTCCTCCACCTCTGTGGCCCAAGTAGCTATGTGAGCCATGAGCACAGAGGGAAGAGGGAAACTTGAATGAATGGCACATCTTCCCTGCAGATGGCCATGGTTAGCAACACACACACATGGTGCCCGGGCAAGAGAGTCACGCCGCAGAACCACTGTGTGGTTGCAGTGACTTCACCCTGCTAATTATGGCAAGGAAGGAACATGCTGGCAGCATTTAGGGGTTTAGGTTAAAGCCACACTACAAAGCAGACATGCTGTGAGTGATGTTTTAGTCTATAACCAAAGTCACGATGACTGTCTTACCAGTTAAATGCACTGGTAATCTTGAGTTAGGAGATTTTGGGCATGGGATGGGAGCTGGGTTAAAGTAAACCAGGGTTTGTCCCAAAATATGCATCTCCAAGAGGATGCATTGCTGTCTGAGCAAGATTATTTTAAAATCCCCATTAAGCCACAAAACCAAATGTTTTCACAAGCAATCAGGACATTGCTGCTCCAGCAAATTTAGCCATGAGCATAAGACCTGGGGAATGTGACTGTGAAGACAAGGGAGCAGCAAGAAACATTTCCAGGGCTGGAGCTAAGACAGTCATCCTCAGCAGCTGCTGGCCATCCGTCTGCCTTACACAGCCCATGTCCCCACAGTCCCTGTGGGTCATCAGCAGGGCACTGCTGTTTGTCAGCCCAGCTCTGTGCCGTGGCTGCTCAGAGGAGGAGCAGATTTGCTCACACACACTGGCATGGGGCTGGGGCTTGCTGCCTCCTCCCTGCTCTCGTCTGCAGCCATGGCTGGCACCTGCTATGCCTATGGTGGGCATTTGTGCAGCTGCCCAAAGCATGAGGGATAATTGCCTCCCTCTCTCCATGGATTGTCTTTAGTGCCGGGCAGCAGTGACAGGGCAAACACCGCCATGGGCTTGCAGCAAGCCCAACAGAACTGACATGCACCCACCCAGGGCAAGGTTGCCCGAAGCCTTGTTTCCGGCTCTTTGACATTGCTGAGGGTGACAGAGAAAAAGAGTTAGGGACTGGAACAGTTTTTAGGGACAAACCCAGCAAGTAGCATTTTGCCTTCCATTAACTCTGCTGGTTTTACTCTCTGCAGAGTTAATTACAAATCAGTTTAATTGTTCTCTCGTTTGATAACTGCCTAATCTCCCAGAGACTTGCTGCACAGCAGGCTGTAAGGTTATATTTTATCACTTCTCTTTCCATTAATCCCACTGTGTTAGTCTGTGGTCCGCTTCCTCCCTCTCTCCCCAGAACGTTAACCATTAAATTGATTAAAACCAACTTCGACAACGGCTCTGTTGAGAACCTTCGCTCGCTCTGCTCCCCGCCAGCCGCAATGGCTGTCACACTGTCGAGCGGTGACTTCTCTGCCGCCCCTACATTCCCTCCCCATTACACCACCAAGCAAGGCAGAAAAATCATGCAGTGATGCATGACTGTGCAAAGAAGTGGGAGAGGAATGAAAAAATCACTCTGAGGAATATGAATTTTTTAAAAAATTAAAAAGGGAAACAAACCCTGGCAACCTGCAAGTCAATTATAAAAACACCCCAAGTCTGCCAGGAATTCAATCTTGAATGCCTTCTTACGTCAGCACTGACCGGCATTTTCCCATCACCTCTCTCTTTCTGATCAGACCATTCAGTGTAGTATTAACAGCAGCTGCCTCTTTTGCTGCTGTTACATCTCTGGATGCTGGATCCAACTCAGGGGTGGGAGGGAAAGTGGTCTGATCATTTTCTTATCTTTCCTGGGTGGCAACACGTAACAGCATGCAGGTCACACATTCACGATACAGAGGATCTGGGAGCTCTGCAAATGCTCCCAGGTATAGTTTGTTCTACCTCTGACAGCAGATGCTACTGGCTTGATGTAAGGAAGATTAATGTTTCTTTACAAAAGCAAATAATGCCAAGTTCTCCCACAATGCCCTCAAACAGGAGAAATCCTGAAATACCTGAGAAATTGGGTACACTAAAAGTACAATATTTCAGAAATTTTCTGGTTCAACTGTTTGAACAGAATTTTTTTCTGACTTATGCTTTTGTCTCTGATATGTTGTGTTCTATATTCACTAGATATGTTTTGTTTTCTTTGTTTCACTGAGTTTATCCATCTCTTACTGAGATTGGTTCTGTTTCTGCAGTCAGGGACACCCTAGAGTTAGGAATCTTACCACAAAAATACTCCAAAGAACTCACAGTTTATATGTGTAATCTAACACTTTTCTGATGTTGAGCTCAGAATAAATCTTGCCATGGCAGTGAGCTTTGGATTACTGCCTCAAGAGTGGACAAGGAGAGTTGGTTTTAAGCCTATCAAGGCGTTTCCAGGCAAGAGTAACATCCAGAAGCCTCTTGACCAGATGATCTTGTAGGAGACCCAACCACCACCAACCTTCCTCTGACCAACCAGCCTAAACCAGGCTGGCTGAACAGCTCCAGAATGGGGAATGCTGCACTGTCACCTGACCCGAGCTGCTCTGTCAGATGAGATCAATGGCTCCATTTATTAGCATAACATAACATTAGTTAATACCAGACATGCATTTGTTTGTCTTTCACCCTCAGTAATTAACAGAAGAAGACTGCTGTGTGCTGCAGCCATGGAATGGGAAGGCAGACCCTGCTACATGGCACATGGAAGGTGAGTGCGGGCAGTGCAAAGCAGAGAAACATAAAACCCTTGTCCACAAGGTCCTTGGTATGGCCATAAAATCACTTAATGGCACACAGGCATCAGGAAACACACGCACAACAGACTATGTGTCCAATGCAATAATGCGAAAACTTTTCACCCTGGAGAGCTCTCTAAAATTTCTTACTAAATGATCATAAGAAATCCTTCAGGCTGCCTTGTCAGTGAATCTGAAAACATTTTGCTGGCTGGCAATTGCTTATGTGTGTAGGCTGCAGTAGCTTGCCAATGCCTTTTTCTTTAAAAGCTAGTATGTTATTTTAATCCATGCTTTTCAGTGAAGTCAGTAATTGACATGGGCACTTGACCCTAGAATATGCCAAATCAGAACTGTCACATGCTTTCGGGAAATCTGGAAATAGATCCCAACCTCATAAGTCATCACAATAATTGTAAGGGATAAAAACCAGACCACCAGTGACTTAATCACTCTTGAAATTTGTAACTGTGTTTGGATCTGAACTCTCAGTGAGATTTGCAGCAGCATTAGATGGCTTGTTTTCCAAAGATGCATTTTTCAACATTCCTGTAAATCAGGCCTGAAATCAGACACTAATTTAACGCACAGACACAATTCACCCCAAACCACCCATACTTTTTGAAAATATAAATTTCTACTTCATTATCAAAGCATCAAAGAAGCATTTGCCAACCTTCTCAGAAACAGAACATTTCATAATAGCAAAAATTTCTTTCTTACATATTAATTGCATTTTTTAGAGTGATACTTTCATTTTTTTTAGCACTTCAAAGATTTGGAGAAAATGCCAATATAGTTAGTAAAACATGAGGGCATTCAAAATCTGTGGAAGTCACTGAATTAACTTGAAAATCTTTTCTTCTGTCAAAAAATAGTGCAGTGGGATTGATTATCTATCAGCTTGCACTTAGCTTCCATATCACATCAAGTAGTGTGTACATTATATCCTAGACCACATCTGTGTTTTCATACCTGGGGGACAGTCTCCCAGCCTCAGTGCAGCACCAAACCCACTTAATGACTCTTACCTGGTTGAGATTTGGGCACTAGCTGAAGTCCTCTGACAGGATTTTTTTTGCCACTGCGTCCCTTGCACAGCTGGAGACGGCTAAGACACCAGGACATACTGTGCTACATATTGAGCAGTAGATCTGAATGGGACAATATAGATAAGTCCATTGTAAATTACTTACATGTCTACTCAATCTGATGGATTTACATTTCATGAGCTTGTTCACAAAGTGGTTTGGGGGATTTTTTTGACATCCTGAATTTTTAATTGGTCTCTGGTGACAGCTTCAATGGCTATGAAAATGAAAACATCAACTTGAAGTTCTTGCGACTGTTCCAGACCAGACCATGCTGTATGCCAATATCAGCAAAGTAATCCTGGGAGCAGTATGAGTCATATTCTGTCTCTCTGAACTCAGCATCACTTCACCTTGTAAACCACAACTTCTAAGAAAGAACAAACCATGCAATGTCTGAAGTGACATTTAGAGTATCAGTCACCATTCATGCACAATTGAAGTGTAGCAGCACATTTATCTGCTAAAAGCTCTCTCTCTTTATTTCATGTTTAAAACTGCAGTTTCCATCCTAGCTTAGGGACCGATCTTCATATCTCTGCTCTGACTGAGAAGAATTGTGTTATTCTTAAAATAATCTTGTTGCTATTTAAAGAATGGTGGTGTGTGAAAAATCAAAACCCAGAGGAACTTCTGCAGTGGAGGACATCGAAGTGAAGTGAAGAGTGCTTGGAAAGGGCAGGTAAGGATGCAGACAATTGCAGGTACCTGGGAAGCTGACCATCAACAACAATTTCCTCGTGCAGTTTGGACTAAGAGATTATTACAGTTGTTCTGCATCCCAGAAGGGTACATTAATCATCTGCATGTGGCAGCACACAGCTGAAACTGCTGTCTGACATCCTGAACTTTCAGCTGCTATAATTTTCTGCATCGCCTATATGCCATCCTGTGATTAAATAACAGAGATTGCTTTGCATGGCATTAGCAGCCATGGCAGCCACCTTCAGCCTTGGCAGGAATACTTAAGGGAAAGAATCTGAGAAAAATGTCCCCAAAAATATACCTTCATAGAATTGTTTTCTGAGAAAATATATTTTGGGCTGACTGGGCCAATTCAAATGTCAAGGAGTAAATACTTCTCATGGTTTATATCGAGACAGGAGTATTTTTGTACTTTAACAATTTTCTTTTTTTTTTATTTTTTTCTGTTCACCGCTATTAAAAGATAATGGTAAAAGTCCAGAATACACCCATGGATGTCTACTGAGCTACGCTGATTTAAAACTTAAGTAGCAGAAATGGCATGGTACTGAGCAGCACAGCCCTGAGGTGGTGAGATTTCACAGCCCTGTCAGCTACCAGAGACAAAATCTTCATTCACACCAGCACTGCTGGTGTAAACAAGGCACTTCCATGCCTCCCATGTCTATGGAGGGCAAACTCAGGCATGGCTCCCACTTTCACTACCTATCTTGCAGCAAGACCTGAGAGAAACACTTGAGTTAATGCAAAGCGGTTCTTCAAATCCCTCCTTGGCTGGCTGCAGGGTGTTTAACTATGCTCCTACAGATTTGCTGTGCCATGTCCTGGTGTGTCCATCCAGAGGCATTTCTGTTTAAGTGACTGCCAAAATGGTCCTCATCTACATTTTTTAGCCCATAAATAATTTTGAGGGCAGAGGTTTTATATTAGCAACAGAGGAGAACAAGCTCGATTGGTACCTCTTTATTTTCCTTGATTGTCACTGTAGAGGGAGAGGACAAGATGGAAAAATGTTGCCTTCCCTTGTCATTTGTCATGTTAAGTTTTACTTGTCTCTGAGGATTATGAACTGAGGATTGCCTCCTCTCTTTGTGCTTCACATGTGCCTGCTTTTACATAGGTCAGGTTGTGAGTTCATTCCTTTGTAAGTACTCTGTGACGCACAAAAGCCGAAAGGGGAAAGAAAAAATCCCCACCCACTCTGAGACAGTCTATTGAACTTTGTTTTCCAATTACCTAACAAATTGCTGACTAAGGACAGGATAGGGCGGTGGAAATATAAGACCTAAAGGCACTGTACATTCCTCGTCTGTAATGACCAGAAAAAGTGGGTGTTTGTTGGTGGTTTTAGCCAATTTGCAATTTATCTTGGTTTTAGCCCAAGCAGGCTTGAAACCAAGACAAACATTCTTTGATGTAATCTAATTGTGACTAAGACCGTTTGCATAAAGGTTTGACAGCTAGGATAGGAAGAGGGAAAAGACCTTGAAAGCATTCCAGTGGAAAAGTCATGTGCACCAGGCTTTCAGCTGCACCAATGGCGCCCAACAGCCCATTGTTTTAGTTGTGGCATAAATTAATACCTGACAGCAAATGAATTAAGGCCCTGCTGAAGTCATGTATTCATTTATTCTTGTTTTGTTTCCAATCATGTTCGCACAATGATAGCTTCAGGTGAAGAAGTAATGGGGAAAATGCTCTTCCCCTGTTCCTATTCCCACTCTCTTCCAAAAATATATTTAATAATCTAACTTAAATTCTCTCCAAATACATTAGCCTGACCAGGCTAGCCTCCCAAATTAATGAAACTTGANAACCCCACCCCCATGGTCCTTTTCAGCCTGACCCATTCTGTGATTCTGTGAAAGGCATGTGTGCATCTATGTGAATCATAGCCTACTTCTGTAGGTTTCCATGTATGAGGCAGGAAGGTCAGGTTTAATTTTGATTCTTCTTTCCTATAAAACCTGTCATCTCTTAATTACAGCAGCATAATTTAAATAAAAAATGTCAGAGCAATGGATTTTATTTTTTTGTGCCACAGGATTGAGGACATGGTGGCAGATTACAATTGTGCTTGTTGCTGTAACATATTTGCTGTTAGCAATCCATTATGGTTTATTTCCCAGTCTCTAAACACAGATACCTTCAAATTTTCACTAGGGATTGTGGCTAGTATGGTTCAATAAGCACTTTCTCAATTAGATGTTGTAATTCAGCTTTCAAATTGGCCTGAAAATTTGCCAATCCAGGTATAAAATATGCTCTTCTGAGCTTAATGTTTAATGATAATGAAAAAAATCAAGTGGTATCTTATACTCCTGTCAAAATACTCTTTCCTCCAAGTCTGTTTGAGTCATAATTTGCAAGACAGCAGCTATAATTTCCCTAGGAAAGCAACTATGTGTACCTATTACTGCATAACGCTTAAGAAAAATCAAATTAAGACCAAAATATTAAGAGTTTAAAACACATTCACACTATTTAGAAGTGGACAGCTCTGTACTGAACAGGTGGTATTCTGTCTACAGGACAGAAATATGTCTTAACTAAGCTGCTAAATTTTACATTTCAATCTACAGCAAGAGATTTGAGT
>VYZP01021968.1:0-13524 GCA_013400635.1 Hypocryptadius cinnamomeus
TGCAATGCCTGCATTAGGATTATTACTGGTAAAGTAAAAATCAATCTGGAAATTAACAGAATAAAAATGGTGCACTTAAAATTATGCCTACATCAGCTAAATAATTAGGGGAAAGTTTATTCTACACTAGGTCTTGTGTACAGTTTTAGGAAACAGAACTCCAGAAATCAAAATAGCAAGAGATTTGCAGGGGAACTCTAGAAGGTATGATGCAATTTCCAACACAGTTCTGAGAATCTGCTCCTGTGCTGAGCCTCAGTCATGGGGGAACAAAGGAAAAACCATTCCAGATGACCCTGGCCATTAGCAGCAGGTTATTAATGCAGCACTGAGATTTTGTCTTCTCTGCCATGAGAGTTCTCTAACTCTCTCTGCTAGCTTACTTCAGAGCTCCTAGGTTCACACTGGCTTCCCTCTGGCCACCTCCAAGCAGAATAAACCTGTCACTGCCTCCATCAACTTGTGTAAGTAAACACAATACTACTTCTCTAACTTAAGAGTTCTTTGAATTCTTTATGCATGCCAAATAATAACCATTATAGGAGTAAGTCTCACATTGTCATGCAGCCAATATTTCTAATGCAAAACTGGAATTGTGTATGAATATGCACTCACATAGCAAAAAGGGAAATATTTTATAAGAACAGTGTATGAGTCTTAAAGACATCATTATATAAGAAAATGGCCTCTGAATCTGATGAATTTTCTTGCTTATTCAGATATCAGCATATATTAACTTCTGACATTTGAAAAGCTTTTGTTCACAACTAATAGAATGAGAGCAGAACAGACCTTAAAAGCATCTTAAAGTAATGGAAGATTTAATAAGAAAATAATATACTTTTAGTCTAGCAAAAAATGTGAGCATATTAATAATAGATGACCAGCACTACTCAGCATGATGTAGGGATCCATGAAATGTTACAAGGCTAAGTCTCATGCTGGTGAAATGCCAGCTGGTAACCCTGATAGAGTCACTATGTGTGAAAGAAATCTTCCCTTGATGATGTCCAGTGGGTATATTCTCAACCACAACACTTTTCAGATTAGAAGAGGGTACTCATTTTTGCAGGCTTCCTAATGGTTCAGTGACTTCATCTAATGGCACCCTCTAATAGTGCTTGCACTCACCAAGCCCAGTCAGTAGCACAGCTGCCTCAGTTACAGCTCGATCCCTCTGAGCAGTGATGCCACTGAGTGAGGATGCCAGCACCTGTAGCTCCTGCTGCTCTCTGTGGGAGGTGAGCTTACTCACTCGGAGAGAGGAGATGCTCAGCTTTTAGCACAGTCAGACTGGTGTGCCTCTGATAGTTTATGTTCTTTAAAGTCACAGAGATTACCCCTTAAACACCAGCATAATTTATTGCTTCATTTTTAGAGGAAGAGAATTGAATGTGAGCAGGCTGCCTTGGAAATTACTCTTCTGCCTAGACAGCTGGGACTAGATGTGCATTTGTCATTCAGAGAAAATGCAACAATTAAGGTTTGCCACCCAGGAGATTTGGATTTCTTCTTGCTATTGCAGTGAATATCCTGCAATTTTTTAGCCAATTCCAGTCACCAAAAACTGGATTGAGGAAATGAGTTGACAAAGTACCATAATAAGAAAACCATGAACTCACAGTCCTTTTAGTACAAATTGAACAGTGCTTCTATCAGCAGAAGACTTAAAACTGCTCCTTCTCAGTATACAGATGGCCAGTTCCAGTATTTTGGGGATACTTGTTTATTTTCCTGTTATCCAGAATGTCCTTAAGAGACTGACTCTTGTCTTCCCCAAGCGCCTGTGGCCAGAGGTGACAACACAAGGGGGAATCCACAAAGAAGCATCTCATCAATGCAGATGTAGGTATTTGCAAGTCTCTTTCTGCAGGAGAGCTAATTGTGTAGGGATCAACTAAAATCTGTCACCTCCTGAAAATAATCTTTCCAGAGGAGAATCCATGCTTACTATGTTTCTTCTGAAACAGAAAGAGATTTTTATCTTTGCAATATATTTTAACACCTCTAAACCACTTTGCAAAGAGTACACAAATAAAAAGAAAAGTGTTCTCCAAATTATGAGCCCACTCAAATACAGCAAACTTGCATATCAAAGTGTTGATATGGTCACAGTCACATGTGGCCAATATAAAAAAAAGAATAATCATAACTGTGCGTAGAAACATGAAGAACCACAAAGCATAAAACAGGCCTGAACTCCGACTTCAGAGACTTTCTGTAGAGCATAAAAAAAAACATTTGCATGCTTCTCTTTCTAACTCCATTATCTGTTCTGGTTTGTAAGTGCTTGAGGCAGGCTGTATCTCAGACACACATCCTGTTCCAGAACCAACCTCAGCTGCAGTGTGCCTCAAATGATCTCAAAAAGGGCAAACCCAGCCCTGAACTTGGGGCATTATTTACTTCAGCTTCTCTACAGATGAATACACACAGTGAAACCCCAGCAGTATTGGAGCCTTCCAGCACAACTGGCATGTGGACCAAGTACAGTCCAGCCTAGAAATCTCAGCAAAAACTAACAAATTCACATGGCAAAAAATTTCATGGGTCAGATAGGCCAAGAGAACCAAATACATAATAAAGCTAAAAAATAAATAATTAAATTAATACAAG
Organism: Hypocryptadius cinnamomeus; assembly: GCA_013400635.1. NCBI lineage: Eukaryota > Metazoa > Chordata > Aves > Passeriformes > Zosteropidae > Hypocryptadius > Hypocryptadius cinnamomeus. Next base: position 2,617 of record VYZP01021968.1, read on the forward strand.
TCCAATGAATATACCAGAATCTCAGTTCAGAGAGATCTTGGGTTAACCACGACACTCTTTTGACCACGAGGCACTGCACAAATAGTTCCTCAGCTTCCAGTGCAAGTAAGTATCACATCCTGACTAACACACTGAAACCTGGAACCTTTCATGGATACAAACTTGCACTGAATTATTTGATTGGGTGTCAGTATCATCCTGGCGAGGCTGTTTCACACTCTGCATTACCACTGTGCAAGGCAGCATGCCACACCTCAGCTGCACAGGTTACTCTTTGAAATTGAATGCACATCAGTGCATTCAACTGATTACAGTTGCACAGATTAACAAATGTAACTGGTTACAATTAAAATGTAAACACACATCTTCATGATGTCTAACTCATGAAAAAAACATATTAGAGAAATGAGAGAAATGAAGGGCTTCATAATTCAATCCAATTTAAATAAACTTTGGCACCTTGTGGTTACTTCTGGCACAACTCAGTCAGCTTTGGCTTTCATCAAACCACTATGACTAAATTATACATTAGTAGTATACAACTTAAAGCCATTCATGGCATCTAATATATTTCAATGTACTCTCTTCTGATATTTGAATGAAGTTTGGATATAGGCTACTGCCATTCATATGTCTAACTTTTCACTGTAAATCCAGGCTTGGAAGCATTTTTTTCAGTCCCTCCTAACACTCCCATTCCAAGACCTCTAATAACTGCATTACAGTTGATGGCACTACTAGTTCATCTATCTGTTATCACCACATTCTGGTTCACATTCCCTTCTTTTCTGAACTAACCAGACCTTTTCATGATGCTGTGCAACCAACATGTGAAGAACCACAAATAACTGTGGCAACTATACAACTAAAGAAAACTTATGTTGTATAGTTTCAAAACACTTAGATAAGAACAATGTACAGGGCCCATTTACAGCCACAAGTGAATTAAAGTTGTGACCAGTTTGGGGAACAGGGTCTATGACAAACAGATGAAGATCAGAATTTGGATGTTGTTCTGAAACAGCTGGGAGGAGAGTTGGGAGCAAATAATTTGGCTCCAGAGGAAAAAAAAAAATTATGAATGTGAAAATGGAAATAGTGTATCATTTCACATCTAGGCCTTGAAGACAAGATTTCCTGTTGATGTGAACAGAAATGGTTTATCAGAAGAATGAGGCTGAACACAAATCTGTGAGTAACCAAGAACTGGAAACAGAGGAAATTGAGAGAAATATCTCACAAATTGGGACATTTTTTAGGCTTCCTGAATGCCCATGTTGGTGGGGACACTAAAACAGGTATTTTACAAATGACCATAAACTAACTGACTGACTAGAGTCAGTCTCGCTGACTACAGTCTGATTAAAGAATCTTCAGTAGCTATGGGGATCTCCATGGGAAGACCATCTATCTTCAGTATTCTGAGTAGCACCATCTGCATTAGAGGATGCAGAGGCTTTTCAGGTTTCTATGATGCAAATTATTCCATCAGTAGGAGCAGCAAGGCTTCTGTTCCAGTTAAAATATAAACATACTTACCCTGGTGATGTCTACTTAATTCATGAAACAAATACACACTAGAGAAATTAAACACCCTGCTTACCCTGCAATAGAAAGGCACAGCAAACTTTTAGCAGGAAAAAGAAACAGCTCACCGGCAGAGGTAAATCATATATTGTTGTGATGTTATTCCTGTACTATAATGCACTACAGTTTCCAGCTTTAGGATTCTTCAGCTTTTTATTTGTTGATTGTGGAGACTAAGCTTCCAGAAGAATGTTTTTCTGTGCGCTCCATTTTAACAGAATTCTGTTTCCAAAATGCATTTAGACATGAGCTCTTTCCAGTCCATCTAAGAAGCTGCACTTAACTGGGAGGTTTTTTTGGGGGGTTTGGTTTGGTTTTGTTTTGTTTTCTAGGCTGATACAGATTTACATGTGTACATCTTTGCACTGTGGCTTGTGCTGAGCTTCACCTGCATGCTCCTAAACTCCAGTAGAACTTTGCTCACAGGAGATTCAAGGAACTGCCTACAGGGCAATGAAGTTGCAGCATTCCCAGGATAACACAGAATATTCAAGACTCAACCAAAGGCAAAAACTGGAGCTGGATGAGAAACATGCCAGTCATTCCAATCTCCCTACAAAACATGATCCTCATCATATGATTTTGCTCCCCTGGCATTTTTTATTCTAAGGGTCTGACACTAACACAGTAACTTTACAACAGAATAGTGAGAAACTGGCACAGCAGCAGCAGCAGTATGTTAGAAAAGATAAATAAAAATCTTTTCCTTAAGATCTTCCTTTAGTGAAACCTTAGGCAGGAATTCCTCCCACACACAGAGAAAACTTTCATCTCTCTGATAAAGAGGGCTTCCACATCCCACTTTTTTTACACTCATCTAAATACACCTTTCTATACTTTTCATCCCATGCTCCCACAATCTCCTTAACTATAAAAGCATTTCAGGATCCTTCTGTTCATGCTTCATCTCCCAAGTATTATTCTACTTTACTGTATCAGTAGTTCCTTTGGTGTGTGTCAAAACCCTCCTCAGAGAATTCCACGGGGCTCATTGTCAAGCATATACCCTTTATATATATTTATACTTACTCTCAGCCAAAACTTCTGTACTGATGAAACTGAAAAAAAAAGGAAAAAAAAGACTTGTGGAAGAGACCTGTGGAAGAACTTCAAGAACTTCAATTTTATTTCTTTGCAGCATTCACTTCTGTAAGGGATATTTTTCTGGCTGAAACTGGCAGTTGTATTAAGCAGAAAATTTTCCTTTTTCTTTTTATTTTACTGTACTACTGGCATTCACCAGGTGGAGGGTGTTCACTGCTGCCTCTGCTTGAACCTACCATTATAAAGAGCCTATATGTAAAAGAATGACTTTCAGCAACTTTAATGAGAGCTGTAGGGCATTCAGCAACTTGTAAGAACAAATCCCAAATCACCACAGCATTAAAAAATCCATCTGAGTTGAGATTACATGCAAGATAGGCCTGTGTTTGAAGACAGACAAGATGATAAGGAAGTATAGTAAAAAGTAAAAGGTCTAAAATAAAATCTTTTACTACCATTTCATTACCAGGGTCTTAAGCACTCTGCATGTTCCAGAGATCAGAGTACAGTGATAATGCCACCTACCACTGTCCTTTACAGACCTACAAAGGCACAGATCCGTAGCAAGACACGAAGATTTCACTGGTCACACATAGAAAAAAAAAATATAGCCCATGACACAGTAAAACCTGTCATGGTGCTGCTGGCACAGCTGTGTCAAGGAATTGCAAGTCTCACTCAGCGTAGGAGTGTCTGATCCAAAACCTGCTGGCATTCACTTTAGGAAGGTATGCACTAACTGCTCATGAGAGATGAGAAGAAAACTGTTTCATCTTGGACAAAACTGAGCTGCTTCAAGATTCAAAGTGAGATACTTTCTGTTTGCTACTGCCTGAATTTTGTTCTCAAGACAAATTGTACTAAATAAAAAGCAGTAAAAAATGTTCTTTCTGACCAATAAAAAAAAAATTAAATTTACACAAAAGAAATGCAACTAACATTATTTTTCATTTTAATTTGATGTCAGTTATAAAGCTTACAAAGATATCATGTCTAGTATGAGCTAAGACAGTGGTGCAAACTTCATTGCACTATCATGCCCGCACCCTCATAAGCTGATCTGAAGAAAACTTTGGCAAAACTATCATTTTGGTCCTCATGGTACCATGCCCACCAACCTTCACCCTTCTTGTACAACATGAAAGGTGGAAATTAGGACCATTCTCTATATTAAGATAACATTTTTTTACTGAGGCTGTAGCAAGAGCAGCATAATTTAATATAAACATTTCATAATGACATTTGCCCTCATCTAAGCTGCAGTGAATTTCAAAATTGACCTAGGGGTGAAAAACTCTGTATCATGTTATCAGTTTCCTGAACCATACAGTCACTTAATACTGCTCCTTTTTTTAGTCATCTAGAACCAAAAATATGCAGTTCATTTCGCTGTACAGACAGAAATAAATGGATTTTTGCCCCAAAATGACTGCTTAGCAATTAATTACAAGACTGACTGAATGAAATATATTTTGCTTCAACATTAATGAGTTCAAAATATCTGATATACTACATTGTATCACAGCATTGTTACTTATGAAATAATAAATCTCAAGGCAATCACAGGTACTGCTCTTTTACTTAAACACCAAAGTTTGACACTAAGAGATACAACAGAATACTAGCATTATTGTTGCCATATCAAGCCTATTTCCACTGCATTATTAACACAACAAACTAAGGAACTAATTATTTCAAAATAACTCAAATTACTGTGTATTTTAAATACCCTCCTAACAAAGAATTGAAGAACTTTATTCCTTATGCTCTGATAAGATCACATAATCACAGGATAACCTCAATTGCAAGAAGTCTTTAGAGATATCTGGTAAAACCTTTATTCATAGCAGGGCCAAATTTGACATCAGACAAACTTCAGTTAGATTAGGTTTTTCAGAGCTGTGATTAGCTCAATTTGAGTTTATTCAAGGATGGAGTTTCCAAAACTGCTTTCAAAAACATGATCCAATAATCCCACTATGACATTTTTTCTAGTATTCAATCAGAATTTCCCCCATGTTGCATCCTGGATCCTTTGCCTCTCAGCTTCACCAAGAACATCCAAGAAGTGGTCATCTTAGCAGGTATGGAAAGCATTAATTTACTCCAGTTCTAATCAAGTGAAGTACAAAACCTCCGTTCACTTTTCCTGTACAATATCAGGGCCAATGATTGATGTGACTGGTTTGACTGTCTCTTTGGTCATCTAATCAATTAAATTCGTATCATAGAGGGGCCAAAATGCAACACTTTTACCTGAAAAATTAAGGGATTGTGATTTTATTACTTATTTGTAAATTTACCAAATTGGTCCTAAAACTAAAAGGGCCTCTTTGTACCTATAAGATACAAGTCAGATACAGATTGAAAACATGAGCTAAGATTAACTAGTCTTACAAGTCTTTATTTCAGATCCAAACCTCACAAAATTGGCAATATTTAAACACCACCTAAACAACTGCAAGTGCAATCAATTCCATATGATCTCCAAAAATAAAGCTACTAAGTATTCAAGTTCTGCAAGTCCTACTCAAATTCCATTTAGATCCAACAATACTATCCTGAATTCCAATGACTTTCCAAACCACAATATATTTTTCTTATTCCTGAGAATGAGGTCTAGGTAGAATGTAGAATGTAGCAGATCTTGAAACAGAAGCAGATCAGCAGCATATCTGAATGTTCTTAAAATAACTATTTACAAAACTTTCTGGTCTTATAGACAGGAAGAGCATCTATATAATTCACAATTTTCAGTGTATTAATTGTCATTGTTATCATTGAAATCTTAACTCCTTCACTTCATCACTATAAATGCATTCATTAAATATTTATATCACCATTTATATTTATTGCCATTTATATTTACCATCACCCAGCCATAGAGCAGCCAGGAATTGTAGAAAAATAGCCTGCTGTGGTGGATGGAGTCTAAAACTAAGCAAGAGCTGCATGATTCTTTTCACAAATTTACTCAGTTCAGAAATTTCAGAGCTCTCTGAAAGTTCATATTTCCTCAAGTTTTGAATTTCTAACTTTGGAACACTGCATGGAGGAAGTCTTACATGCAGCTTCGACAGGACTGGATTTCACATCTCAAGCTGAATTTCTGGTGCACGGAGAGGTTAAATCCTACAGTGTTGATGAGCTCAGAATGTGTGTTTTAGTAACAGATAACTCCCAACAATTTTGAAAAATAAAACAAAAACACAAAGTGGAAAACAGTGTTATTTTTTACTCTCTCGCTCCTGATGAGAGAGATCCTAAAACGTATATAATATCATATATTATTTGGATTGCAAATATTTAACTCAAGTAGTTCTACTGGGTGCAGAGTATTACTTCCAATGTTAGGTTAAATGCAACTACACACCCACACTACAAGTGAATCAGCCTCTTAGGTATAGCCAACAGCAATGGTTACATATTTTGGGAATGTCATATGAGTTATCAGAGGAAAACACCATTCCCACCTCAGCTGTTATAACAGAAAGTGCAACACCTGCAACCAGGGCATTGTTCAGTGCTAAAACCCCAAGCTTTCTCCATTCTTACTAGTACAATAGGCACTCCCTCAACTTCCTCCTCTTTTATCAGTGGACAGATGCTTCATCTCCAGATCAATGGGCTGGTGATTCTTCTATCAACATAAAAAGTGGAGCAATTTATTGGTTCAAAGATTTTACTTTCTCAAATTTATCAATTCCCTTGAATCCCTGAGCTGTTAACTGAATAGCTGGTATCTGTCAGTTCTAACACACAAGCATCAAGAGTCAAAGTCATAAAGTTAGAGTATCCAGCTCTATAAAGTATTTAAAAAGGAGATGAAAATCTATGCATGAAATACACATATATCACTTCCCACATAACTGCTGAAATTCTATGATGTCCAGAAACAAATGATAAAACAGTATTGTTCATTCTAATGGATACAGTCTCATCTCCAAGTGTAAGGATTTACATACATCAATATAATTAATGTTAATGGCAATCATAAATATAAATCTTCTGAATATTGAAAGGGATTAGGCAGTTAAAACGACCAACTGCACTTTAGTCAAAACATTAGTACATAGAAGTTGTGTTTCCACTGGAATAATTTTTCCATGTGGCCTGCTGACACTTTCCTTACTTGGAAAATAACAGGTTAAGTAGGGAACAGCCTATTTTACACTAGCTATAACTGGATAAACCATACACTTCTAAATCAGGACCTACAGAATGAACACAGTGCAGAGGAGCCCAAGGATAAACACATGAAATGAGACTGTCAAAGTTATGAAGGGACTTAGTCACACTTTCCATCAACCATCCCTTCACCACTTTGGAAATCTCATTCACCATCCCTGTATTTAGAGTTCTTTGTGTTTGTTTATCTACATACTTCTACGTCCCAAAAACTTCCACTTATTGTAAGTGTTGAAACAACATTATCCTGCAGAGGTAGTTTCTCAGAAACACATTTTCAAACCAGCATGAAGGTTTTCACTGTGTGACACTTATTAACACCAATTGGATTCACACAGCTAAATCTTGCTGCAATTCATTGTCAATTTATCCCTTCCAGAATTTAATAATTTATGAATTTGTTTTATTTGCCAAACATTTTCATCTTTCAGTGTTTTATGGCATGGTGTCTGCAATAGCAGAGGCACAATCTCTGCCAGCTGGTTTAATTTTCTAGTACAGACAAGGCCAACATCTCAGACTTCTAGTGGCATCAGTAAGAATTATGGCTGCAGTCCAGAGGATTCATATAGCCTTATGATATATTTTCCCAATATAAACATAGCTCCTAATAATCCTAATTACATATTTATGCACAAAAAGGTACACATACACTTCATTGTTCTTTGCTCAGACACCTTTGGCAATGGCATATGACAATGCTTCAGTCAGGAAGAGTAAAAGAGTGAAAGGTCAAGGAGGGGTGGTAGGGCAAGATGCAGTTCTCCTTACACAAAATTTCCCTGGTATTCAGAAGCAGAATCTACCTGAAGGGGTACAATAAAACCCTGAAAGTGACTAAGAGCTTTTCCTGAACTTGTGCCACCTACACATCCATCTCAATGTTTTTTTCCCATTATTTTTTTCTATATTACACATAATGATATGGGTTCCCATTTACAAATGAAGTTATTATTAAATGATAGAAGACTATTTACAGACTGTCCTTAGGATTAGTGAATGAAATATTTAAATGTGTTCATTATAAAAAAGGACAAGGTGTCAGCCAAAAACCTCCACTTTCATGGATTAAAGCATAACTGAAAGTCACTATTATTTCCATTTAATGTCAAAAATCTCCTGACAAACAGCACTGAAAATTACAAGCAAATCTTCTTGCAGTTAACACACTTAATGGGTTAACATTAGAAAAATGGTATTTTATTCACAGTAATGCAATAAATGTTTTCCTCTTCACTTTTGCCTCGACTGTTTATATGTTGCTGGGATAAAGAAGCCAAAAGTTAGAGAAGACTAAAGTTTTAAAGAATCAAGAAACTGTGCCTTAAGGACACTGAACAGTGCACTCTTCTTTAGAACAAGAAGCAAGTCTTGTTTATGCGCATTTCTCCAGGGATTTGGCTTTTTTACTTTCCCTCTTACACAGAAGAGAATCTACATAGTGCACACATGCTATGAAACGTGTTGCCAACTGTATTTCATTAGACACTTATTTCTCAGGTAATATCTAAAGGTTAATCCTAAGGCTAAGCCAGAGCTGTTGCCCTTCTTGGACATGACCAGAACACGACCAATGTAAACAACTTATTTTTTTAAATACGTGCCCATATGTTTCCTTTTTAAAGTTTTTCCTCAAGTCATATAAATCATCAGTACTTCTGAAATTCTACAAGCTAGCACTACAAGTGCTTGCATTTTGCAAGATTTAATCTAAATATTGTCTACAATCACTAATATCTCTTTCACCCCTCCATAAGTGGATGCAAAATAAAATATATCTCAATGAGAGCAATATCCAGGGATGCATTTTTGCTGCGTATGTTTTATATTCATCACCTCTAAGCTATTAGAAAAAGATTTAAACTCTATGTGACGTTAACTTCCACATATATAAATTGTACACTACCACCACTGAGATAATGGACAGCATCTGAGCTTCAAGTTCATGTGTTGTGGTTCAGGAATGACACTCCCCAATTTAGTTCTCCCACTGATACTTCCCAGATCATGATGCCACTCTCTCCTCCCTCACCCCCTCTCCCTTCCCCCTACAGGTGCCTGGAGAGGAGAATTAGGGGCACAAAAAGCAAAGATCATGGGTTGACAGAAGAACAATTTACAGGAAAGAACGAGATAAGTAAAGGAACAGTAACATCAACAATATTGATAACAAAAGCATGCTGGAGAGTGATTCACATGCAAAATGCTCACCCCAGCCCCACCAGACTGTAGCCATGGAGCCAAGCTCCCCCTGGCTTGGAACCAGGGTCACCCCGCTGCTCTCTCCAGATGGGACTGGTGTCACACTACCCCAAACAGGAGCCCTTTCTCCCTGGAAGACAGTCCTTTTCCTCCACCTCTGGCAACGTTGGGAGGTAGTACAGGATAACCTCCAGGTGCTAGCTATGTCCCCCTTCAGATTACTGCAAAAAAAATTAATCCCGTCTTGGTTGGAACCAGGACATAATATCTACTAGATTACTTCTTGAATATAAAGACCTCTATTTTTAAATGAAAATAAATTAAAATGACAGCATTTTGCCATACAGACATTTATCAGCACCTGAAAGATGTAGATATGACAGTGGAACATCACTATAAAACATGTAAGAACAGAAGAAAAAACTATGCATTGAAGTAATTTTTGAAAGTTGTTATATCGTCTGATAGGTCTTTTATAAAAGACGACTCTTTTCCTGAAAGACTTTTTATGCATTTCTCTACAGATTATGGTGGCCATTCACACTTTACTTCAATTTTTATAGACTCCCAGTAATTCCACAGAATAGTAAATACAGTTATTATAATCCTCATAACTGGCAAAGAGATACATTTGAAGAAATAGGGTTTGTTTCCCCTCCCGCATGCATGATGCAAATCAGGGGCAATTCTGCTGCAGTCGTTAGCACAAAACTGATACAAAACAAGAAATAAAAAATAACAGCAATGTATACAGAACACTTTTCTCACACTAAGAGTGCAAATCATAAGCCTCCTCTGTTTCTGGGCAAGGTTCTGCCGTTGAGTTACTTGTACCACGCTGAGTCCATCACTCTATTCACATGTGAATGAGGTCCAGGCTCACACTGGAAACAATGGAGACACACCAGTTTACACAGGCTAAGAACCTGGCACAAAGCCTTGAAAATGAAAGGGGATTTTCAAATAAATGCAATATGTACAATTACTTCTGGAGTATTACCTCTGAAACAGAAGTGATTTCAAAGTGCTGTAAGAGAAAAATAGATCGCAAAGGATTACGAATACAAACAAACAACTCCCCCCCCGCACTAAATGCATCCCACTTTTCTTCTTTACAGACACACGCACACAAGGAACTCCACTCATTTAAAGAGAGTTCATGTGGCAAAATGATGACATTGAGTCACCAGAAAAGAGAAAAACCTTTAAAACACTCTTGGGACCAGTGACTACCGTTAAGGGGAGAGCATTATTTTATCATCCTGCTAATGAGCCAGATGAAGGATTATTGTTGTTTGGCGGTGATTTATCTCAACAACTCTCTTCTCTAAAATAAATACGACAACTCCACACTAAACAAAGAGAAGCGGCACCGTTCTGTTGTTTCAAATCCACGCTGAGGAATACTTAAGCAGAGGAAAGGAACCCAAGAAAAGTCACGGGAGAGGGTCGGCACACGCCGCTTTTACACAGGTTAAGAAAAATAGAAAAAGAAAGAGGCGGCGATCCCGGTTCCCGCATCTTCCCACCGTGCCGGCAGCGCCCAGCAGCGTCCGGCCGCACCGCCGACCCGCGGGCACTGACCGGGGGCACCGTCAGCCTCATTCTTCCCCTCGGCCTCTACTTTGAGCAGACGGGGAGAGCCCCTGCCCGGAACCAGCGGGGACTGCCACCTTCTCGAATCGACACCGGGGCCGGGGAGCCGCTCTCCCTCAGGCAGGGAGCGCTGACAGCCGCCCGGGCTGGGGCGCCGCGGCAACGGCCTTAGGTCGCCGGTCCTCTCCATCCCCCAGCCACGGGGCCGCTCTGGTCCCACGCCGCGCCGCACCGCGAAACTTAGGGGTCGGGGCGCGGGGGCGCGGGGCGGGCGCGCCGTCGGGGCGGCGG
>VYZP01021968.1:13765-25713 GCA_013400635.1 Hypocryptadius cinnamomeus
GTGTGGCGGCCGGGGCAGCCCGGGGGCGGTCGCGGGCCATTGTTCGCCGCCCGCGCTGTGCCGGGGTCGGAGCGGGCTCCGGCGGCAGGGGAAGCAGCCGGGACCCCGCTCCTCAGGGAGTCCCTCTGGCAGCGGCTGGGTGCCCTCTGCCAGCGGGAGCCGGGCGGTACCCAGTGTGCCTGTTCCCGTCCAGCCGCCCCAGCCGCGGGCGGAGAGGGTCTCGGGCTGTTCGATCCCAGCCTTGTCCGCGCACCAGCCGTGCTGTGGGAAGGGGTTTCCCTTCCTGACAGCGCCATTGTGCCAGGAGAGCCCGCCAGCTCCTGCTGTCCCTCGCGGGTGTGAACTGGGAATGGGCTCCGGGGAGAGGGACTCGGCTCCGGCAGTCACCGCTCCTGGCAATGGTAAATCGCAGAGTGGTTTAGATTGGAAAGGTCTAAGATCGTAAAGTCCAAGCGTTAATCCAGCACTGCCAAGTCCATAGCGTACAAAGAGACGGATGAACAAACAGTGCTCTCCAGGGGCCCCTCCAGGGGCAGTTGGGAGAAACAGGATCGGTGGAAATATTGCGGTCCCTGCATCTATATATGTCGTTTGGTCATAGACAAGTAATCTTCTGGGGCGGGATAATAAATCCGAATATACCCACCATCTCTTAAAAATACGGCGTGGGGATGATGTTTGGATGAAGCGCTGGCTACAGTCTTTTTCCCTCCCCAGAAAAGTATGGGAAAATTAGATTTTTTTTTACAGGCATGAAGGCATGTTCCACTCACCAGACAGCACTTTCCTACAGCCTGTTACCAGCTGCTGTTCCACAATACAGAGACTTCTGCCACAAAACACTGAAGCTTGCCTTGGGGAAACAAAACAAAAACAAACCACAAACCCAAAAAAACAAAACGCAAAGCCAAAACCCTATCTTCTACAAGGCATTTTAGTGAGTTATCTGATTAATGTGTCTGTGAAATACACAGCATTGCATCCCCCAACTACATACAGCTCTTCATTTGTATATTAAATAGTAGTGAAGTAATCAAATAACTAAAAGACTACTGTAAAAAAGTATTGTGTCAGGTTAGATTTGGGAAGTTGTATTTTTCCACCCTTTTCTTTCACCTTTTTAAGTAGGAAAACATTAAGACAGTTTTAAATACCAAACCGAAGGAGCAAAAGGAAGACAAGTAAGAAGCAGATTCTGCTCATCCAGGATGTGTATTTGACTAGGTATGTATTTGGGGAGCACAAAATACAACCCACATTGCACAGTATACAAAACTTTAATGAAACCACCTGAGATTTATATTTCTATGTATGGCTTTCAAGACAAAATTCTACCTGGGGCTAAAGTTTACTAAAGTTCCATGTTTTGAGAACATATATATTTTGAAGGATGAATACCTGAAGATATGAAAGCAAACTGAAAAGATGATAGTTACCAAAAATACAATGTGTCAGGCTCTGTGAGCTGGTAAATTTTATGGATAATTGGTTTTCTATAGAGAAGACTTACAGGAAGCATCATCTTTCTGGCCTTCACTGAAGTATTTAGTAGACTACAAAATCTTTTTAGTTAAACCAAAAAATACAGAGATTAATAATAATGGTGGGATGGGTAAGGAACCAGATCAATGAAATGCCAAGAGCTAGTGCTGAAGACGTTTTACTTGTACTCACCGTATTCAGGCCCTGCTTTTGCATCAATGGCTTGAGGTCCATAACTTTCCTCTATTTCTCCCCGAGAATAGCCCTCTTCTGAGAAGCAGCTAAATCTTATGGAATTAGGGGCGGGGAACATGACAGTTTTGGCTACAATAAAGTTAATTTTCTTCACAGTAGCTACTATGTGACTGTGTTTAGATTTGCACTGATACAGGGTTGATAATTCAGGGATGGTTTAGTCACCTCAGAACAGGGTTCACAGACACTCAAGGCCTTTTTGTTCTTACCTCTTACCACCAACAAGGGGCCTGGGGGTGCACAAGGAGTTGGGAGGAGACACAGCTGGGGCAGCTGACCACAGTGATATTCCATACCATATGACATCGTGCTCAGCATATAATACTAAGGGGAAAAGGAAGAGTGGGACATTTGAGGTGATATCATTTGTCTTCTTCCCAAGTCACTGTTACACATGACAAGGCTCAGCTTTCCTGGGGATGGCTCAACACCTGTCTGCCCATGGGTAATAGTCAATGAATTCCTAGTCATGCTTTGCTTGTATGAATGACTTTTGCTTTCCTTATTAAACTCTGTTCACCTCAACCCATGAGTTTTCTCACTTTTACTGTCTGAATCTCTCCCCTATCACATCGGGGAGGGTGGAGGAAGAGTGAGTATATGCATGAGGCTGCGTTTTCAGCTGGGGTTAAATCACAACAAGTGAGAGTAAGTTTCTTAGAGGTTTATTTTTCTCTTTGTTTTCCCATGTTCCTGAAGCATTTAGTTACTTCTGTCCTCTAGCTAGTTAAAATTGACTCCCCACCCCCCCAAAAAAGGATAGTTGTAATAAGAATTATCAGAGTATAAGGTTTCACAAATAAAAAAAAAAATACACAACAGATACTGTTGAGCACGACTTCTATAGGAACACAAGGAACTAAAATAATAAAATAACCTTGCACTGTAGCTGAAAGCACTGGACCATAGGAGAAGTACAGGGGAAAGAACCTGGATCAGAAGAAGGCTAAAAATGAAGTATGGTTATGAGAAAGCATAGATTTCTAGAACATATCAGAGAATGCAATATAAGAATAAAATCATGTACAAAGCAAATAGGAAGGACTGTATTTTACAGATTTTTCTACCCATGAATTGGCTGTAGAAGCTGATAGTCAAGTAACGATAGAAAGTAATTTCCAGCTATATAATGAAGTCAGCCCTAATTCAGCACCATGCATGCCAAGTAGGTGAAAAAATGGTATAAGTTCTAAAGAGCCCCGTGGACTCTCTAAATGCCCAACAAGATGTGCTGTATGGATGCAAATTCAGTGCTCCTGAAAAGAAAGCATGTCCTCAAAAGCTTTATGATATGTCCATGTACACATGGCCATACCCTCACATAAGTGTATGATTTCCTATGCTAAAGATGTAATCATAGGACATCAAAACTTGTGCTTCTTATCTGATTGCACTCAAAGCAGAAAACCAAGGTTGTTCACATTCATAGAAATACAGCGTCACAGATAGCAATAAGAGCTATTACAAGTATGTCATAGAGACTTCTAATTCCCATAGGTTTATGCCTTGTTAGGTTATTATCTTCAGAATCAAAGATAGGAAAATTTTCAGGTTGAAGAACTAAAACCATCAGCAAAAGATCTCATATCAAGAGGACGAAGTGAAATTCATAATATTTGACTGTCCTTGTGGCTCTTTAAATGGCATATACTATTTGTCTAATAAGCATTTACTTGTCTGCCTCTCCTTGAGTTTTCCTCAGCCTGCACCAAAATTATCCTGTCATGGACCTGGCCTTAAGGAGGTGCATTTTGTTGACTCTGCCCATTGGACTAAAGTAATAATCGCAGATGACAGCAGAAGCACTTCCTTCATAGTTTGACTTTTCCATTCTTCATCATGAATATTAGTTAGAGGAAATTAGTGATGAAAATAAGTAAGTGTCAAAGGATAATCCTAATCCTGGAAAGATTTGTGTATTTACTTAATTTTTAACACCAAGCATAGTCTTTTATGCTGTGCAGAGATTAGGCAAATATATTTAGGGTCTGCAGAATCAGAACTTAAGAACAGATTCTTGTGGCTTCAGATTTCACCTTTCATTTCAGCATTTGATTCAGAAAGATTGAGAATCAGAAGTTTTGTAATTGCTTTTCAAGTTTTCCCAGGCTGAGGGAGGATACAGGGATCCCAACACACCTCCATAAAGCTATCAACAGGTCACACTTCAGGCAGACGTACAGTTATGATAGCTTAGAAAAACATTCCACTCTGTATTCCCCAAGCAGTCTTGAAATACTTCAAGCAAACTAGAAGCCCCATGAAATTTAATACAGCTTTAAAGACAAATGAGGGTTTCAAGATATTATCAGTGTTTTTAGTAAATCCTATTTTCAATTTATCCTTCGGAAAGCAGATACACAATATAATGATCTAATTTTTCATTTCGATGTTAACACCTGCTGCTAGGAAACTGCATTCTTCATTAAAATGCAAGTACTTTATGGAATGAAAATATATGTTCATTGTGAATGGCTTTTTTTTTTTTTTTTAATTTTAAAGAAGGGTTTTAGATGATCAGGCTCAGTGTGGGGAACCATGGTGAAGCACAGCCTCTCAGTGGCTAGGCAGGTCCATGGGGAAAGGAATGGGGACTGGTCAGTGTCAGAGACACAAGACATCAGCCCAGGCTGGGCTGGTGCCCAGGGAGGCAAAGCTGTGGGGAGGTGTAGATCAGCCCTGCTGCTGAGGCAGTGCTGGGTCAGGGACTGATGCCCTTTTGGGGCTGAGATGGGAACCTGGGCTGTGGGCAGGACTGGGGGAGCCCAGGGGGTGGGCAGGAACAGGCAGGACTGATGGTACTTCTGGGACCCTGACAGTATGAAAGCAGTTTTAAAAACAGGAGTGTTTTAACACTCCTGTGTTAACACTCCCTATAACTCATTCTGAGTTGTCAGTGATAGACTTCTTGGGTTTCGTTTTTTCTGTCCTTAGCTCTCCTTACCTGTTTTAAATTCTTTTTCGGTTCTGGTACAATGCATAATGCATGTCCCTATAGCTAGGAACAGAAAAACTGGAATAAAGCACAAGTTCTTTGCAACCGTCTCGCATATTAATTGCAGGAACCAAAAAACTGGTAAATTATACAGATCTAAATACAAATCTTATATATATAAATATAAAGATACAAATGTTCTGGTCTCTTCACTCTCAGTGACAAGACTTGAGGAAATGGCATGAAGCTGAGTCAGGGGAGGTGAAAAGATTTTTCACACAGATTGAAGGTGAGTAATGGAACGGGGTCCCCAGAAAAGTGATCACAGCACCAAGCCTAACAGAGTTCAAGAACTGTTTGGACAATTGCTCAGGTGTGACTCTTGGGGTATCCTGTGTAGGGCCAGGATTGGGACTTGATGATCCTGACACTATAAGGCTTTATTTTTGCATATCAGTATTAATTTTGAACAATTCCTTGTACATAAACATTGGTACAAGCCTCAATTTTAATATGGAAAAACTTGACAAGAAAACTGACATACATATTTATATAGAAAAGTCTCAGAAATACAAACCTGAATTTATAGCATATGAAATGGAATATAGAATGGATTGTTTTTCTTTGCTCACTGAGGCTTTTGCATTAGACTTGAAAACACGGCACCATAAAGATACCAGCTGTGTTATTCACAACCAAGGATTTTAGATGCTAGGTTGGTCCGAAATACTTGTGACATTTGCTGCACTCAGGCTCTGCTCAGCTTTTGTGACCTGGTGAATGAGATTTTGGATCTGGGGATCAGTGATAAACCACCACAGGTCACAGCAGAGGTTTTGTCACAGTGGGAAATGTGGGCAGTACTTCCTGTTCTGGATCTGTTCAGAGTTCCCACTAAAGTCAGTGGGGGTTTGGGAAGCAATGAACACATTGCTAAGGCCGGAATAGGGCTGGGAAGGTAGGCTGAGAGGTTTTCCATGCAATTATTCTAAAGTTTCTGTTGTCGGCAGCATTTTTCTCTGAGTAATTCACACTCATTTCCCATCTATTTTCAGGCATTAAATGTCAGCTTTCAATAAAAAAGGCAAAGCTGACTTGCCTACTTCATTCTAAATAACAAAATTTACCAGAATTACAGTTATTATATTTGTAGTTAAAAAACCCTTCTTTTGTTATGATTATGAAGCAGAAATATTTTGTCAGAAGTTTTCTTTTTACATAAAGTGCAGGGCTATTATTTGAACCAAGCCTCTTAACAGTGTCCATCTGAGGAGATACACTAGAGGAATTTTGGTTCAGGGAAACTGTACATTGACTGACTGTCAATGGAAAAGAGACTGGAAAAGGTAATCTGTTTGAAGACATTTTGGAAGCTTGGAATGTGTGGTAGGGCGGGGTCAGACCTTGCTCTGGTGAGGTGGTGCCCACCCCCCATATCCCCCACCCAGGCAGTGTCTGTCAATCATAGCACACTGGAGGCAGCCCCAGTTTTGCCTAACCCAGCCCATGAGTGGCCGAGAGACTGAAGTCCCTCCTAGAAGGAAGGCCCAAGATGGGCCAAAAAGGTTTAAGAATTGTCACTACAAGACAAGCACATTGTCCTTTAACCCTACCTTCATCTTGGAGTTTCACATCACCGGAAGCAAGGGGTTGGTAGCTATATGCCTGTTTTTCTATATCTTTTCTGGCTTTCTCCTTTTCTTCTTCTTCCTCTGTCATCTCACAGAATGTAACATCGAATGGATTTTTAGGTTTTCTATGTTCAATGGGATAAATCTATGCTGTGATAAGTGATATTATTGTAGTATTTACTCTTTTGCCAATGTTCTTTAACTGTCTATAGTTTGCCATTAAGCTTTTGTGTATTTTTACCTCAAGAATATTTGGTTGGAATTTTTTCCTTTGCATCTACCCAAAGCAAAAGAATCTTAGTCTAGACCTAGGTTTGAGTGACTGGGGTGTAACACTGACAGAATTTTAACCCTCTGGAGCCAGCTGTATTCCTCAAAAGATGGGTTAAGGACCTACATACTCATCTGGCGCAAATTTCTCTGACTCCATTACTGCAAGTGAAATGCAGCGACAGACCCAAGTGGAAGATGTGGCTGCATAAAGCTGCCTTACCATTACACAATCAACAGCCAGGGTAAACAACTCGTGTCTTTTTGTGGAAAGCCATCAGACTAGGTACTGGTAACAATGAATTCTTTTGTATATGTCTTAATTGGTGTTTTTTTTCTAGAAGTCTTTTCCGCTATGTTAATTTTTTCCTTTCAGTGAGCTCACAGTACAAACAATAACTTTCTAGGATGTAATTGTCTCTCCTTTCAGTTTTTCATCAGAACAAATTTCTGTTTGTTAAATCAGCCTGATTTACTAATTAACATCTAGATCTTATGTACACACTATGCACACACACAATAATACCACAATTATATTACATTAGCTTTTTAAGGGCTCATCTAATTTTACTCTATACATAATCCTTGAAAATTAGATTTGCATAAAGTAATTTAAAATAGACAGGGCAAACTAGAAGTATATAATTATGTGTAGCTCTGAAATAAATACATTTTCAGTTCAATTTCCATAGTTGAGTTTATAATTTAGTCCCTGAATATCTGAATTAATAATAAAATGACAGTATTCTCTGTCATACATGTAGTTACACAGAATTTACAGACAGGGTCTCTTTTGTTATACTTAGTGGATTACCTATGGGGTGAATAAAGCTTGATCCTCCCCTAGAAGCTGGAAGAAAGGGAGAAGCTGAGAGGCACTCTCCACTCTAGTCTGTTAAACTAAAGAGACTTTGTCCCACCAAGATTTCTACTGGTTCCAATGTGCAGAACTTAGGCTCCTAAACTTGGTTCTCTACATTGTATTGAAATGTGATGCTTGTAATAACCTTAAGCCTACAACAAAAGTATCTACCTATCTTTCAAAGTGAACCTTTTCTTCAGACTCACTGTTTGTCTGAGACCAGCCTGTGAAATTACTTTTAGAGATTTTAACAATTCTTCACAGAGAGTTCATAATGATGGATTTGTACGATAATGATCTATGAGGCACAATGAGGTAAATACACTCCTTGGTTTTATCTATCAATTTTCTACACATTGCAGATATATTTCTGCAACCTACTAGTATATATTTCTGTAACCTACTAGTTCTGTTGTAGGCTTTGAATTGCCAGTACATAAGCATGCTGTTCAATGTCCACACATACTGGCAATACACGTTACCACTTATGATGATGATTTTACTATCTTTGCTAATATTTATTAGTTGTATAAGACCACCTCCAGGAGTCAAGTGTTTACACAGAAAACTTAGTTTGCATAAAAAAAAAAATAAACTGAGTCTTCTCCATGACAAAATAAAGCTGTGAAGTGTGTGAGGATAACAATTGGTTGAATGGAAGCTGAAGCAGTTCCAGAATTTGATAGCACACACTCTGTTAAATGCAATCATGTATCTGTACACTGATCAAGAAGGTGGTGCTGATGAATTTATAGCTTGGATGACCAATACTGTCTGAGAAGCTGGGTACTAGTTAATTATTTTAACACACATAACGCAGTCTCATAGTTTTTCATTCGACTTTTGTTAAAGTTACAGCCCAATGCTTAAAGTTGCTTAAAATTAAATACATTGTTGGAACTTTTTACTACTTCATCAAGCTCTGCACTTGCTTTTAAAGGGCTCTTAAAGGAAAGAAACCCATAGCCCCAGGATTTGAAGAAGAATGTGGAAAAAAGTATTGATAATGACTCTCTGCTGAGAATTAGAAGGACTCCAGCCAACAAAGGAACAAGATTCTAGAACAACTTTCCCAAAGCTATTTGGAGAAACAAATTAAGCCAATGAGTTTTTAGACTGAGTTGACAAATTAATGAAGGGAAGTGGATGACACATAGATACTTGCAATACCAGGACCCTATAGAATACCAGGAAGTCCCTTTGAATTATAGAAAGTTGTCAAAAAATCTAACACAAAGACAGCATGAGTAGCAAAGGGAAGGAAATGTGTCAGAGATAGAGAGCCATCATGACAGCCAGGATGGTTTACAAAGACTCTGGACAGCATGGATGCCCCTAGACAACAGATCCTGCCCTAAGTTAAGCAGTCCTCCAGGATGTTCAAAAGAAAAAGAAGGCAATGTTAAGAAATTTACTTGAATCATCCCCTGAACAAAATAGCAAACTATGACTGGCTCATACTTGAGAAAAATGGCCAGAGTGAGCAGCTCAGGAGCAGCGCATAAACTCTAATACAGCTGCATAAAGAACTCACTGAATAACACTGAATAATAGGGCAGCACATAAAAATCAGACTATTTGTGGATAAATTTCAATAGGAAAAAGCAAAAAATACAAGGTTACATTCTATGAATAAATGCTTTACTGCAAATACTTTTCCCAGCTCTAATGAGGAGAGTTTGTTCTAGCAGAAGAGAGAATAGGGCTGTGATGATAGATGATCATTTACTCATTTAAAGCTGCAAGGATATACTCTTCCATACCTGATTTTTATCCACTGCTAAGTGAAAAGGACATCCTTAAGACATTTAATATTACGTGAAATGTGAAGTCCAAACAAATCAAGCAGATCTTCAGTCAACACTCAGGGAAGACATGGCCAGCCAACAGTGGCAGGAGCAATCTCTTCAGTCCTGGGCAACAGGAGAGGGAGTGGTGCAAGCCCCCCTTTCCCTTCCCCCATTGCCACTGCAGCTGCAGCTCAGCTTAAGCCCTTAAGAGTAATTCCAATTTGACAGCTTGCATGGGTGTGAATATATTTAAGTAAAAAGAAACCCTGCCAACTTTAGATGAATTAAACAACTGTGACACACACTGGGCCAGATTCTCTAATGCACCACAACAAATTTACAACTGTGACTCTGTTAACTAGAGTCCCAGTTCATTTTTAATACCGTAGTTAACAAAGCTGTATACAGATGCAGTGATTGTTATAGAGGTTAGAATGTTTCAGTGTTTCTGTCTGAGACTGCCTTTTGCAGTGGCTATCATATCACATTTTAAAAATGGTAATCTGGATTGAGGGCCATATTTGCATGTCTAGTATCAGAGTCTGCTATTTATCCTCTCAGAAGTTTCCTGATATGTTGTGATACACACATACAACACTTCTAGGCAGAGACTGTGTTCCACTAACTAATCTCTCTTTGGCTCTTAATTAATGTCTCAAAGAATGTTTCCATGGTAAACATAAAAAACTAAACTTCAGAGAAGTTTTTGTGGTGTTACTCTAACGAGCTCATACTTTTTTTGTTCATCCACTTACCTAAGTAAAGCAAAAAAGGTGTTAAAACTTGGGAGCAAATAACGATTTGCATAATGTTTCTGCAAAAGCCAATGAAATCTAAAATATATGTGTCTGTCATTTGTTCACTGAGTCAAATATTTCAAAAGAAATGTACTATGTTAGTTTTAAATTTTCAAATGTCAATGTTCAATAGAAAATGTCATATTTTCAGCAGGAACATGAAACTTAACAATAGCATAATGAAACTGCAGTGAACTTCTAGGTATGAATTTGACCCACGCGTGGTTCATTCTTCATGGCTGTGAAGGGTTCTGGTAGCCTTGAGGAACTGAAGGGCAATGTGAGCCAGGCTGGAGACACACAGGGACTCAACACATGCAGCTCCATTGGAGTCTGGCTGTGAGGGTACTCTTGTAACCCAAATACTAAATATTGAAATCTAAGAGAAATCTCTAAATTAAAATTAAATGTTTTGCTGTCATGTACAGATGTTATCAGCTTTGATCAGCTCTTTTCTTGCAGAAAAAAAAATTATTAAGAAAGTGGAAACAGTGAGACTCTGTTAAAATGATGGCATTTTTTTATTTAACAGGTTCTGCTCCTCTGGGTGAGGGACTATGCTTATTAATCTTTTTTTTGGAACAGGATTTGAAGCCAAGTACCTAAAATCTGAGTGGTAGAATTGTGTCCACACATCTGCATTCTTTATGTCCGCATTTTTATGTCCACACATCCTCCTTCTTCCTGATTCCAGTAATACTATGCTCTTTTAGACTAGGTGCATCTCTGGAAGGTAAAAATAAAGGAATGGTCCTTGCTTTTTGGTTAAGTAGATATTTACCAGGAAACAAATACCTCTGTTCTGTTCATATTTGTCCATTCAGGAGGTTGCACTATGTTTTTTCCTCTGAAATGAGAGTTCCATGCAAAGTACAAATTCTGTGTTATGTATTGTCAATTAAAATGTTTCCGTTATTGAACATTGGTAGCATCAAATCAGGAAGAAAAGTGCTTTTTACTCCATATTAAACTTCAGATGACAAGGGCTAATAAAAACACCTTAATGAATGCTTTTAAAAAGACCTCAAGTGAGGACTGAGAGAAGCAGAGTAATAAGAACACAATAATGTCATTTTAAGGGCATTTGAGAACAGGATCACATTTTACCACACTTCTGAGAAGTGTAAGCCAAGAACAGCAGCCTTGCCCTTCATCTGCCTCTAAATACAAACTGCTGCCCTATCAGTTACCCTCTGCTTTAGGCTAACAAAGGCATTGTCATTACTGAGCAGCAAAACAGTTTGAATTAATCTGGATTAAAATTAATCATGACTATTTTTCCTTTCGAGCGAACTTTGAAGTGGACCCATTCTCCCATTTAGCTCATTGCTTGGCAGTGCAAATACTTATACTGGCAGCAGGCAGGGAGCAACAAAGGGACAAGAGCAAGCATTTGGGAACAGAGAAAGGGCAGGGCTGTTCTTTTTGGCAGCAGTGCTATGTTGCTTGCAGAATTGCAATGTTAAAGCATCCCATCCCAACTCTGTTAGGTTATTTCTGCTTATACTAACAGAACCAAAGCAGAGCAAGCTACACTGGGTGGGAGGTTTGAACAAGACAATCAAACCCCACACTGCTACAGTGGCCAGAGTGTTCATTGGTAATGAGGGCTCAAGTAGTAAATAGTTTAAAAGCCAACAGTGGAGCAATCAGTCATGTAGCTTTTATGAAGTGATGTGGAGACCAAATTCAGATTTGTGCTGCAGCTGGTTAGCACTGTGCTGCTGACACAAAGCAGCTCTAAAGCCAAGGTAGCCAATTAATGCAGGCTACTGGCACAGCATGTCTTACACCATTGCTCTCCTGGCAGCTGGTTACTTCTCTGCCTGAAAAGGGAGTGTAGTCAGATCATCCCTGATCTGAGATTCTCATATCTGTCCCAGGGGCTCTTATTTGTTGGTACAGCCCTGAGCCAATATATCTTAC